>JBAMJR010000039.1:2382500-2602500 GCA_038501785.1 Myoxocephalus aenaeus | reverse complement strand
TTTGAGACACAGCTCAAAACTTTGGACCAGTTTCCTGAGACGCTGCTCGGTGATCCTTCAAAGAGGATGGACTACTTTGATCCAATGAGGAACGAGTACTTCTTTGATCGGAACCGACCAAGCTTTGACGGCATCTTGTATTATTACCAGTCAGGGGGTAAGATCCGACGTCCGGCTAACGTTCCCCTGGATGTGTTTGCAGATGAAATTCTCTTCTACGAGCTTGGAATCGAGGCCATGGAGCAGTTCAGAGAAGATGAAGGATTCATAAAGGATGTTGAGATTCCGCTACCTAATAATGATGTGTACAGGCAATTCTGGTTGCTGTTTGAGTACCCAGAGAGCTCAAATGCAGCCAGAGGTGTAGCACTGGTGTCGGTTTTTGTTATTGTCATATCTATCATTATTTTCTGCATGGAAACACTGCCAGAATTCAGAGATGAATCTGACCCAATTGTGCCCACAGCGTTCCAGCCTTTCAACCAATCTACGTTTCACAGTTCTGTGGCTCCATCTGGTGTAAAGCCCACAACTTTCTCTGATCCCTTCTTCGTCATTGAGACTGCCTGCATTGCTTGGTTCTTCTTTGAGCTTTGTGTGAGATTTTGGGTCTGTCCTAGCAAAAAGGAATTTTTCAACAACCTCATGAACATCATTGACATTATATCCATAATCCCTTATTTTGTTACCGTTGTTACAGAATTGGTCTCAACGCCACAGGAGAACTCGGGACAGAACATGTCTTTGGCCATCCTGCGTATCATCCGTCTGGTCAGGGTGTTTCGTATATTCAAACTCTCACGCCACTCCAAGGGGCTGCAGATCCTGGGACAGACTCTGAAAGCCAGCATGCGCGAGCTCGGCTTGTTAATCTTCTTCCTCTTCATCGGAGTCATCCTCTTCTCCAGTGCTATCTACTTTGCTGAAGTTGATGAGCCTAACACACAGTTTGTCAGCATACCTGATGGCTTCTGGTGGGCTGTGGTTACGATGACTACCGTAGGCTACGGGGACATGTGTCCCATCACCATGGGGGGGAAAATGGTCGGCACCTTGTGTGCCATCGCAGGTGTGCTGACCATTGCATTGCCTGTTCCCGTCATTGTTTCCAACTTCAACTACTTCTATCACAGAGAAACGGAAGCAGAGGACAAGTTGCCTTTGACAGATGCTGTTGAGCAAGCCATGAAGACTGATACAGGTACCAAAGAGGGGAGCAACACCTCACTCAACAAAGCCAACGGCGTCTGGCAGACCGACAAAGGGACAGAACTGCACATCATTTAGAGTTAGAGACGTTGCCACAAAGTATGAAAGGAACATTAAAGAGAAATGAGAATATGGAGGAAATGAACTGTTATGATTGCCCTCAATACTGGTCTAATGGAATCAATGAGATACAATATTTGTACTTCGTAAAAATACGTTTTATAAGGATATCCAGAATGTACTGTATTTACCTCTTTTGTGTCTAATTTGAAAATTACACTTTGTAAATGTCCAGGGTTGTATGTCAACATAAGTTTAGGACTTTACTTTAGTTGCATAGAAACATAATGGATTTTTGATTTATTTGTTATCTTGGTCTTATTTTCAGTCTTGTCCATTAATCTTTTTGCTTATAATAGTTTGCACATCATCACTGATATTTGTAGCGAATTTGACACGCAACTATAAAAGTATCTTCTGGAGTCAATAAAATGTTGGTTCAAAACAGTCAAACTTAATGAAAGAATGCTGGAATAGCTGACACATCATCTGATTATTTATGATGATTTATCTGTTAAGGAAATGTGAGCAACAGGACATGTTACACTGAAAAATACGTTTATATTGGACAATTTGGGCAATGCCTTTTTTCCCTTCAGAATGCATGTTCTGTGCCACAGTAAATGTGTGAAATCGTAACTGATCTGATTGACAAATAAGACCAAGGTGGTATAAATAACATCAACAAAAACTATACAATGCTCCTGTAAGTGTCTTGAATGAGTAACGTGTATAGTTCTAGTTTACATCCCTTCTGTATTTATTCATTTAAAACTTAATAGCTATTGTATTTATTCATCCTCTTGGATTAGTAGCGTGGATAACACTACTCCACTAATGTTAGCAGACAAACTGACTCCACACTATGTATTATGATGGAGTGCCTTAATTTATGTTAGGCTATTGTTGACTTTGCCATATATGATGTCACTATGTTTATCATGCATATATGCTCAGTATTTTTGCTGGTTTGAACATGTAGACGTTGTAACCTCTTTCTATTCTAGCTTTCTTCAATAAAGAAATGCATCCTGACCATGAATACAATTTCACATATCCAAAGTGGATCATATCTATTTTACTCTCCTTATAAACATTACTTTTGTCAATTAGTATAATTTGTAGGGTTGAAGAATGCCTTTCAGATCCAAAACACTGAAATTGAAAATGAGAAGGAAGCCAAAAATAATTGCTGAAAAAAGGGAACTGTTATGAGGCCGGGGGACATTACAGGCCACAATGTCCCATGATCCGTCTTATTTTGAAAAGGGTCATTTTAAATTATATTTGTTTTGGTATAATGTTCTCAGTATTTCTTTCATAACACATTTTCCTGTTATAATATAAATCTTGAAAATGAGAAAACTACCGTATCAATTGGTATCCAGGAGTATGATGTCATTTCGAAATCTGCGAAAGACTTATGTAATGTCTGAATTTCTGGTTGAGCATATGATCAAAAATGGTATGTACTGTATGTGTTTTCTGTGTGTTATACAATTGCTTCATGGTGATGATGACATATTTTTAAGATAGTTCCTCGTCTGTAAAGTCACTGTTCCAAAAGTTCAGAGGCCTGAGGCCTGTTTTTTCATGGCTACAAGATTATTATACCAACAAGACCATTACACTGTATTTGTATTTGCATACATGATAACATTTCAGTATACAGTTTACTATAATGTATGTAATATATTTTTAGATTCAACAATGTCCTTTCCTGTTTAATGTGCGCTGATAAAGGTGTGTGTTTCTGTGCATGTGTGTGTTTGTGAGAGACAGAGAGGCAGTTAGTGTTATTTTATTTTTCTCTCCATCGGTGTTCCCCTTCAGGGACTATTTCGTCATTTCTTTCAGTAACCTGTCTCTGGTTTTACTGTAATGTTAGGACACACACACACACACACACACACACACACACACACACACACACACACACACACACACACACACGCAAAGTATATTTGGAAGTCAGCCAAACAACAATAGGACTCCAGTCTTCGGTTGACATGGAGTCGTTCTTCAGCTGTTATCGCTAGTTAGCTTCACATGATACGTCTCTGGACTCACCTCAACACCTCGTCTCAGGCCGACAAAGGCTTCTAAGATAAACGTATACATTCAGTAAATATTTATTAGTATACTTATTATCTATTTTTCAGATAAAACAATATCTAGCAGTCACCAACCGGATCCTAAAATAAGCACTTGCTTCCTTCAAGGGTGATGCAGGGTGAAAAGATTTGTTATTACCAAATTACAATGAAAATAGAGTCATGTATTAATAGTAGGTAGCTGGTGGGCAAATTGAAAGATATATTTGTGGCACAATACATCTACTCTACATCACACAACCAATAGAAGACAATTCATAAGAACACATGATGCCAGGGATGTCACTTCCAAGAGCCAAGAGATCAGTTGTAGGAAGACATTTTACGGTGCACATCAAGACATTACTGGCTAAATAACGTACACCTACTGAGTGTGACCACATTCCTGAAATATCAAGGTATGCTTTCCGTTTTTGTGCAAAATAAATGTCTAATGAGCAATGCAGATTAAGACGTACTCACATGCAACTTTAGAGCTCAATCGTGTTCTGTGTCACATTGCAACTGTGAGCAAGGGCTGTGAGCAATAACCCAAACACAATGTTTCCCACATTCTGACTCTCAGAGTGCTGCTGAAGAGAGCGGACAAGTTTTATGGCAACTCTCACTCCCCCAAATAGTTTTTCAACAAAACCAGTTGCATTACCTCCAGGAAAACCGAAATTAAACAGGAACCCTACATCATAAATGCATGTACCCACATAAAAAACACATAAACTAACACAACTGGAATAATACATACTTTCACACATTTACGCATCACGTATACACAGATTTGTTCCAAAACAGGATTCCACTGTTGGTCCTCATAGCGCCTACCTATCCAATTCAGTTGAAGTACATTTTCTTTATTGCAAGTTCTGCCTTTCATTATTCCCGTTGAAACAAACTAAACTGTGTGATTAAAGAGCTGAAACTGCACAGATCCCTGTCAAGTGCTTAAAGATGCATGAGAGTGCTCCATCATTAACGAGATGCTTTGATGGAAAGTTCCACGCCGGAGTGAGAGATATGGGGAGTGAGTGAGAAGACAGACAGAGGAGGCATAGGATGGAGAGAGTTTGTGTGATAGGGAAGAAAGAACCGGCACTCGGTTGATTTCTGTTTAATACAAGACTTAAAAGTTTAGAAATAGAAGGGCTTATGACTGGCCACAAGGTCAGTCAATGCACCCGCAAGATAAATCTGCGTGGGAAAGTGAAAGTGCAGCGCTTCCCCTCTCTCACATTGCCACCACTGAGGCTGTTTTTTTTAACAAGGCTTTTTGGAAGTGGGATTGTATGAGGTATTTTTATGAGGTACCTACAAAAGATGGCTACCTAAAAAAGGATGACCTAAAAAATCTATATCATTTTAAGTGTGCGCTATTTTCAAAATATTTCAACCCCTTTACCTTGCCTTCAGAAAGGGCTTTCTGACGGAGAACTGAAGCTGATATCCAGTGTTAATTAATAATATTATAAATATATTTTTTTGTTTTTTGGTGGCTCAAGGTGTGTGGGGCCAGGCCCCATGGCCCTCTGTTGGCCGGCCGCCACTGCTGATATCTATGCTCTCTTCAAAGTACAAGACTCCATTGACAAGAACCGTCCTTTTACCACACAGGACAGAGGAGTGGCTGACTACTGCTGCCTTGATCGGACCAGCAACTTCCATGTTCTGCAGGGTAAAACCATTGTTTTGTTAAACGAGTCTGGTGGCTTAAAGAGAGCATAGAGGAATATGATAGCTTCAGTTCCCTGTCGGATTGAGCTGTCTGATGGCAAGGTTTAACGGTTAAAATATTCCAATTACAGCATACACTTGCATACAACTAATTGACTAAATTTTTTGCGGTGGCCCTTTTTTTAAAGTTGGATAGAATACTTTTTGCTGCCTCTTCCATAGCATTATATTGCTTTGCTCCCATGCTGGTTATCCTTCCTGTTTCTCCAAACTGGAGGCGTGTCGACCGCCATCTACTGAGTAATACACTGACTATGTCCCTCATACAACCCCACTTCAAAAAAATATATCCCTTCCCCTTGGAATTGCTATTCCGGAGCATCTGAGCCTGACAAATCCGGTTAAACTTTGTATAAATGAGTTTGATTGTGTAAGTAAGTAACAATGTCAGGCTTTCTGGAAAAAGACGACATTACATTCAGTGAATGTACCCTGGGTAAAGGGTAAAACGTTGTTTAAACAAGAGGGATACACTTGTTGACAGTTGTCCACCATGCACATTAGTATTTGCAGGTCACAAGAGAATAAGAAACCATTGGTGGTTAAATTACTTTCTTGTGAGTCTAACTCAGAACAGAACTGTGTTTCATTGCAGCCAGTCATGGGATACATTAACGTTAACCTCTGACTCAAATATAACGCACATGATTCATAAAAGATTTTACCAGTTTTAAAACACTTTTTGAAAACACTTAATTGTTGTTGCCTTTTCATCATAGACTGAACACATACACACAAAAACGGAAAAACAAAAACATAAAAAGATCCGGCTTGCTCTGTCCCCTCTAAAACATGACATCCTGAGACAAGGCGTTCCTATCATGTCTTAGCGTTGAAGTAAACATCGTCCATTTCTTCCTTTTCTCACGTCATCGCTTCTCTTGGGATATTATCCTGTGAGTTAACAGTTCCAAATCATAGATTTTATTCACAATTAACAGCGATCTTGTGATGGTGGTTCTGCCTTGTACCATCTCTTCGTAATGGCCTACAAGTTGCTATTAAGATTTTCAGCAGATTCCTGTTGTCTCTTCAGACAATATCTCCGGTCATATTACCAAAGTAGAGTAACATACATGACTTAGGTATCATAGCCCCAAAATACATGGTAATGGTCTATGTTTACTGCTCCATGTTTCCTCCAACATGGTTGATAAATCCACATATATTTGCTTGTGATTTGGGGGATGATAAAGAATCTGATGACATTCTTCCAACAATGTTCTCTCCAAGTACGCAGGGATGTTGAAGACTGTTAAATATACAACCATTCATCCTCTGTAATATTTACACCAAGTTCCATTTCAGTTTCACATAAAATGTTGTATTTCCTAATCTTTCCATCAGATGTTGATATAAAGTCAATATGATTCCATATTTCTTTGAATTGTAAACTGAATTATGGTTCTAATTATTCATTTTTTTATCTAAGTCAACATTGTGCTTTTTTTCTCTGTCAAAAAAAGTCCCTTAATTGCAGAGATCTGAAGTGGTCCTGTTTATTTAGTCAATACTTCTCTTTTTGCTCTTGGAAACACAACCATCTTTAATAACGGTGCATGTTGCTGTCCATTGTTTGAACCTCAGCTCGGGTTTGGCTGTGTGTTGCTCAATCTTCGACCTGCTCGGTAGTGGCTGTGGACTTCCTTGACTTTGTTGGACGCCAATAGTTGAGCTAAGTCCCCTTTCCTTCGAACTCTCCTCTCCTATCTCCTATTCTTCTGTCTCAGGTTAATATGCATTACCCCTTCCTGATTCATCATCTGCTCCTCCTCCTTCCTGGGGTTTCTTTGAATTTCTTTGGATCATTATGTGGTTTGAATACTAAATGATTTAATTTGTGATGAAACTAAATTGATGTTTTCTTTTTTTCTTTTTGTCTTGTGTATTTTTTTAGTAAAGGTAAGTCGCTATCTGGGTTATTTCTTCAACTGGTTCATATCATTATTTTTCAAAGTTTTAGGTGAATGATGAGATGGACTGTAAAGAGAGGAAAATAAATGGAAAGTGAAACTGTCAGAATTAAGATAAATGGAGAGCTGCCAGTCTGTTTCACAATGAGTATCTTCCTTAGTGCATCATCGAGACAGGGTGTTTTCATCTAATCAACTGGACTCTAAATTACGAAAGACGAAAGAACAGGAGGAAGAAAATGATTAGAAACAACCCAAAAAAAACTGTCAATCTGTTGCTGTTTACTCAGGATCACTGGGTACTACTGAGGTCTGAGAACCACGGAGGACACGCACATACACACAAAGAACACAACCATTCATTAAAACATGCACACGTTGTGCTCCCTAGTGAAACCTTGCAACATCTGTTTAGGTCTGCCTGTTGATTGAGTGGAAAGAATTAATCTAAATGTATCTCGAACAGATCAGACAGATTAGCTTTCTTCAAGACAGACAAACAAACTCAAAGTGATAGTTGGTCACATGCAAGTCTTAAACGAATTTTCTCGAACTTTTATATCTTTTCACTATTGTTCCGATGTTCACGCACACAACTTGCTAACACACTTGCAATGACAAACTTTAACTTGCCTATGTTTAGCAGGTTTGATGTTTCCCATGTTCAACATCTTAGTTTAGCATGTTACCTTCTGCTAATTAGCTCTAAACACAAAGTACACCTGAGGCCAATGGGAATGGCATAATTTTTATAGGTATTTCTATATGAAAGAATATATTTTTTGAATTACCAGCTCGTGGCGCGAGAGGGAAAGTTAGGGGATCACCAAAGTCAGAAAGATTGATTCTCAGTGCTATGAATGTGTCCATTCCAAAAGTGGTTGACTTTTGGAATGGACATGAAAAATTCCTCTCAGGGAGACAATTGTGATACTGATGTACAAGGACATTATTTCATGAGGAATTTAGTGAAACTTGCAGACATACTGTAACGTTATTGTGGCAATAATATGAAGTTTGTGTGTGTGTGTGATCTGAAGAGGTGATGGTGGGGGTTGAGAATATGGGATTCAAGAGTTAAAAGGCTTCCCTTCAGCAATCAGACGATGAACAAAACATACTGGCTTTTACAAATAACACACACACTGTGGCCGTTTCTCAATACCAAGTACGCTAAGTCCAGACTTGTGAACTTTTGGAGTTTGGACTTGGGAGTTTGGACTTGGGAGTCCAGACTCTCAAGGACGGGAGGACACAGGACGGTCTTTCTGCAATTGGAACAGCAGCTGACTTGATGACGTCACCACCTCAGCTGTCATTGTCATGAGTTACTCTGATTCTTCACTGTAAAGTATTTTTACAGTTAAACCAAATATGACAACCCTGCTTTTTTTGCACTGGTTTCACAGACATACACATATTATTGTATATATATATATATATATACACACAGATACACATATCATTGTATGTACATATATATTATTGTGTTTATAAATATATATTATATATATACACATATCCTTGTGTGTATATATATATATATATATATATATATATATATATATATATATATATATATATATATTGTGTTCATAAATATGTATTTTATATACTGATATAGATACACATAATTGTATATATATAATAAGTTTATAAATGTTATATATATATATATATATATATATATATATACTTATATATTTATATATTTATATAGATACACATAATTGCAAACAATTCGGTCAAAAGTAATAAGACTGTAGTTCAAAGTAAAGGTTAAATTAAAATCTTAAGTTATAAATCGTAACCTTTCCCTCAGTCAAACTGATTTAATGTGACTGAATAAATAATACAGATTGCTTGTTAGATCCTCAAAGTCGATTTATATCTTATGTTTAATCGATACGGAGACATCGGAGCCAGCGGATCATTTCAAAAAGTCCAGCCGAGATCAAGCTGCTGTCGGCGGGCAGCACAGCGCTGACGGCCCGGTGCTGACGGGAATCACGGTCCCTCAGCAGGACCTCAACCCGTCGGCGTATCTTTTTAAATAAGATGAGTCTGGACAAACCGACCACAGATTTGATCCTTAAACAAATAACTTCTCGCCTGAAAACGTCCTAAAATTATATTTTGTGACTCAACAACGGTAGTATTTATAGAATGTCAACTTTCAGTTGTGAGTTTTCTCATCCGCCATTGTTCCCCGTTTGCTGGTCCGAAATGCATTCTGGGATATTGGCTCTCTCAAGTACGCTGAAGTCTGCTCTGATGCATCCCCGGTAAAATGGGAGGATCAAGTCACATCCGGGCATTTTCACCGTGCTTGGCGAGAAGCGGACTTTTGAATTGGAACAGTACTTGGGCCGCGACTGATGACGTTTCACGAGTCCACGAGAACACGAGTACAGAGAAGAACGCTTATTGAGAAACGGCCTGTGTCTAGGTCATGCACTCACATAACAGTAAACCACAAACATGCACAATCTGAGTTAATACCATAAGTAAGGGTATATGTATGTCTCTAATACATTAAATTGCTCTTAAGTGTAAACCAGTGGGCATACATACACAAACACAAAGACTTACATATGTGCACACATATCATATACAACAAGTCTATGTAGACACATGCAGTATATGTAGTAGTAGTAGTAGTATGTGTTTTATTCAGTCAATCATTACAAAACAATAAGTAAAGCCACAATCTAATATACAAAACAGAAAGACGGAAAAGGTATAGGTAGAAACATAATGTGTATATATTCCTATCCTAAATTCTTATCAATTAAATCAGATAATCTATTCTATATAAATAAAATAAATACATATATATATATATATATATATATATATATATATATATATATATATATATATATATATATACATTTTATTCACACTTGGAACCCTCAAAATAGTTTTGTAAACAATCCTTTTGAAAACCAAAAATGAGGATGCATGCCTTTCTTTTTCTTTTCGTCTGTCTTTTCTCTCCTCAAAATCTTTTTGTCATCTGATAGCACCAATTGTTTTTTAAACAAGCAAAACACCCAAAACACTACAAAATCTGACTGAGAGAGCAAATTGTGATTTGTTTTGCTTGATGGTGTATTTATTATGCGTGTGTTTTGAACACACACAAAAAGAGCCAGACCAAGGGAGACAGAGACTTGTCTCTATGTCACGTCATCTCCATTGATCAGGAGCAGTGAGGCAATGTCACTCAGCATTAAGTCCCTCCTCTGCTCTCCCTCAAACCGAGCAACCCACACTTTTTTTTATAACAGAATCAACAACTATGACTACCAAATGTCAGTCTGCTCATATGCCGTCACATCGTCTAAATGCGCTCTGCTCACCCTGTCGCAAGGCGGATTAGTGAGATGTACTATTAGAGGTATCAGCACCAGAGAAAGACAGAGTGTGCTCTAATTTTAGCAATGTCATTAATTTACTCTAATAAAATTTGTATGGCCCTTGATAGTCCAGGAGGAAGGGAGAGGAGATTCATGTTTCTTTAATGAACAGACTATTTTTCTGCACATCCTGAATGTTTGAACCCCTGCATGTTTCAGCCGCACAGACACCACACTGTGTCTCCTGTCTGTCTTTACAAAGCCAGCTGGTTTCCGGCTGACTGGCTGGATCAGTGGCTGGTGTAGGACAGCGGCAGATGTGTGTGTAATCCGTATGACCCATCCACACTCATTATATAAGAGGATCTATCTGCAGGTAACAGGCCATCTGTATTAAAAGAACATGTAGTCTTCTCCGGCTCTGCGACAACGTAACCGTGTGAGTGTGAAAAGTGGATTAGCTGATCATAGGTGAAGTGTATGTGGTGTAGTTTAGGGGTCTTAGACATCATGAAATGCAATGTCTCTAGTTTATGTGTGACCAGGGACATCTTCAGCTAATAAAGCCCTCAACAAATATAGGATTCAAAAGCAGTGGCGGCTGGTGGATTTTTTTTTGGGTGGGGCCAGCCAATCAATTTCAGCAAAAATCCTAGTATGATTTAATGCAAAAAAGGTATAAAAAACGCATTACTACTTTGCAGTTGAATATTTAAACATTTATTCCAACACTGACATAATATGGACATTATTCATACAATTCAGTATTTTTTTTCATATACATATATATATATATATATATATATATATATATATATATATATATATATATATATATATATACATATATACACATATATACACATACATATATATATATATATATATATATATATATATATATATATATATATATATATATATATATATATACACACACACACACACACACACTAATAGAACAAGTTTATATTTTAAGATTCCCCATATGAACCTTGTTTGTTGGGGAAACACATTCAGTGTGGTGAGGAAACCTGCATGTTTTTACAAGACAGATTATTTGTAAAGAAACTTTGCTCTTCTGTCCTTTTGAGTGGCAAACCTCTCAATGGCCTTCTTATTGAAGTCAGACATGTCCCTGACAAGTTTCTTCTCCATGGAGAGCATAGCCAGAGCATTAAGGCCATCCTGTGTCATGGTGTTTCTCAGGAAGGTCTTGATCCTCCTCAAAGTACAGAAACACCTCTGGATTCAGCCGTTGTCATGGTGATGAGGATCCTGAGAAGACTGACAGTCTCTGTGAAGAGGAGAACCGCTCCTTGGCTTCATCAGGATGGTCACATACCTGTAAAAGATAAATCAACTTACATTATCAATAAAGCCATTTTGATGAAAGTGATTCTGATTGAACACTTATGTCCAAGTCAAGTATTTCTACAATACAATGTATGTAAAATCGTACAAATAACTTTAGATGATGGGAAATTATAACTACATCATCAAATTGTATCAGACGGTCAGTTACCAGCGTGTCCTCCCTTTCAGAAAACAGTCGACTATGTTGTTGAATAGTTGCCAACTTGCCATCTTCAAAAACAACTAGGCCTCTTCTAGACATTGACTTGGTGGACACCTGAATAAACATGTTATTAACTACCCGCATTTTTATAAAAATCTGATCCTTTTAAAATATTTAAACAAATATCATTGTGATGTTTTCTATCATGTTCATTCACTTTGATGACTAGGCCCATGTAGGCTTTTACAGACTGTTGGACGTGAGCAACTTATCACTCCCTCCAGGAAATACACGACCCCTTGGTTCTTCTGTTACTGATGGATTTATTCTTAACGTGCGCCTCAGTCAACACCACCGTCATCAATCCACCGTCCAACTGTTTAATTACATTTCAACAGACAAAACAAGTTGGCGTTCACGTTACACAGTAAACTGTTTGCACGTAAATATGCGCGACGAATCATTAACATAAACAACAGACCTCGCTGCTGCGTACAACTGAGAGGGAGATGGTCCACTTGGATAACAATATACCTCGACAAATCAACACTTTGTTGTCACTTTAACTTATATCTTTTAAACTATCTTTTAGCAGAGTAAACACTTATACCGCGGCACATGTTTTCAGGAGCTTGTCACAACTAAAAGTGTCCCAACACAAACATAGGACGTAAAGATGGTTCCTATCACATGTAAATACGAGACGTTAGCTTGTGGTGAATGTGACTTCATAATTCACTTGTTCTTAGGTGGTTCTACAGTTATGCAGTTATTTAAGATAACCGTTCCGGGATCGCGGTCCCTTTAAGAGTTCGGCTGTGGTTGATGACGTGGTGCCCCGCTGCTTGTAAAGAGTGGGGCAGCGCCATCTTGTGGGTTGTTGTTTTTGGGTGTCAAATAAACGAGACACACTTGTGTACTCAACTTGAGGAATTGCCTTCTGATGTGAAATGCAACTTCCACACTGGTGACCCTGACGTTTGTTTGCTTGACGTATTCGCAAACACGACTCGACCATGGCCGCGAACGCTGTTGCCCTCAAGCTCCCTGAATTCTGGGAATCGTCAGCGTCGGCGTGGTTCGCCCAGGCTGAGGCGCAGTTCGCGTTGCGGGAGATAACCGCGGATGCAACGCGGTACTACTACGTTGTGTCGGCTCTCGGTAACTCAACGGCGACCCGAGTGGTGGGGCTCCTGAAACAGCCTCCAGCTGCGGGGAAATATGCAGCGCTCAAAGCCCACCTGTTAAAGACTTTTGAACTGTCCGACGCTGAGAGAGCCAGCAGGCTTTTCTCCCTCCAAGGGCTGGGTGATAGCAAACCGTCTGAGCTCATGGACCGCATGCTGGATCTCCTGGGTGAGCACGGAGCTGATTTTCTTTTTGTTCAACTGTTCCTGCGTCAGCTGCCTTCCCAAGTCAGAGCTGCATTGGCCAACACCACAATCACTGACTGTCGAGAACTGGCTGCGGAAGCTGATAAATTTTTTTTGGCAAGTCAAGAACACTCTGTCATGTCCGCGCGTTTTCCCACGCACGTCGCTCCTGTGACGATGGAGGATTCCACGCTTGTCGCAGCAACCTCTCCTCGTCGGCAGCAGTCGTCTTCAGGCTTGTGCTTCTATCACGAGAAGTTTGGACCGAAGGCTCTTAAATGCCGCGCACCATGCAGTTTCGGCGGGTTGGGAAACGCCAGGGCCGGCACTCGTTAGTGGCAGTGGCGGTGCGTCAATAGAGGGCGCTAGGGCGCCGCCCCTCCTAAAATTTTGCGATGAAAAAAAAAAAAGAAGAAAAAAAATATATAATATATACTGTCAAAAAACATTATATATCAAATAATTTAAATAAGAAATATACCGTGTTGACGCGCTAAATGTGTGTGGGAGACCGTAAGCCCCTGTCAACAACCACTTAAGTTAAATATAATATATCGCCATTCATCATTACTGAGAAAAGCCCCTCCCCTCTCGGGGCGCCGGCCCAATGTGTGTCTATGGAAAGCTAACAAACATTTCACCCTCGTGACGGCAAGGACAGCTTCTCATTGGCGGATGAAACGTGAATCTTCGGGCGCACGAATCTGCGCCCTAGCCAATTACATCGTTTCTTATTGCAACGTGGTTGGACTATTCGTCCAATCAGAGACCTTTATCATTCCCTCACACCCCATATAGCTCCCACGTAGCTACGCGAGCAACACAGCTAGCAGAGACTTTGATTATGTTAGTATGGCGACTGAAAACTCTGTGGTATCTCTACGCGAAACACCTTTCAATCCACGATCAGATGTTGACAAGAAGAGGCTGAAAGAGTTGGGACCCGAACGTCCGGATTTAAATATTCAGCAGCAAAGCAGTGAAGCTACATGCACCAAGCTACATGCTAACCGGAGCTGCTAGCTGGAGGCTCAGTGTGCAGTGGCTCTGAGCAGCCGAGGAAGCGCCGGGCTGTGAAGGAAGATGAGCTTGAAGGATTGCTGCAGAGGTGAGTGTCAAAATCAGCAGATGCCTGTGTTAGAGTTTAATGTTTTATCTTTCTCACAGCAGAACACATGTTGGACATTGTTAGATTTGGGTGGATATCATATCAGGCTATAACTTTATCTAAAATACCAATTCAATCCCCAACGTGTGCGCGTGCACGTGTGCGTGCGTGTGTGTGTGTGTGTGTCATAGCTACAACCATCAAGACACACAAAACACAGTTTTTTGTCTGTAGTATGAAGCCTGTTTGTAGTAGATATTTCCCCACAACTTATCTTACTGTCTCTGTCTCTCTCTATATATTTATCTGTAGGTTTGTGACACCATACTTGGACACACCAGGGAACGCTTTGCCTTCAAAGACCACCTCATCAGTGCCACCTTACTGCAGGGCCCCCAGTTTGAATGCTACGTCAATGTATTCCCTGAAGTTGCTCTGGCCACCACATTGAATGTTTCTTAAACCATTCTGCTCTGAACCTCTCATGCCCAAAGTTACAGTTTGTTGATAGTTGTTATTGGACAGTGTTGAGCACTGTGTTTTCTTGAAATAAAGCTTTGTTTTTTAGAATATTCTACTCCAAACCTCTTTTCTTCTCATTGTGGAGTGCTATTTAAACCGCGCCGCCCAACTGCGCCCCCCCAAAAAAAAATGTCACCAGCCGCCACTGGTTAGTGGCCATGAGTGACGGCCGCGTGGGCAGGCTGCTTTTTATCCGTGACAACATCTCCGGGCGGCGTTTCCTGTGCGACACGGGGGCACAGAGGAGCGTCCTGCCTGCATCCCGTTTGGACATGGTGACCGACAGCCACGGCCCCCCGATGGAAGCGGCTAATGGGACCCCCATCCGCACGTATGGAACAAGGTACATTGAGTTGTGTTTCGGAGGACATCGGTTTGGCTGGGATTTTGTCACGGCCAAAGTCGCCGTTCCCCTCCTTGGCGCTGATTTTTTGTGTGCGCATGGACTGTTGGTGGATGTTAAGAACCGCCGTTTGATCGACGCTGTCACGTTCTGCTCGTATACGTGCACGCTCAGCGGGGCTGACCCCATACGACTGTCTGGCATGCTCTCCACATCGGATGACTTCCACCGTTTGCTGGCTAGTTTTCCAGCACTAACTCAGCCCACTTTCTCTGCGTCGACTGTGAAGCATGGTGTGGAGCACCACATCGCCACTACTGGTCCACCTGTCTACGCCCGTGCTCGGCGCCTCGACCCGACCAAGCTTGCCGTTGCTAAGGCTGAGTTTTCTAACATGGAGCGCCTTGGCATAGTCCGCCGATCCGACAGCCCGTGGGCGTCACCCCTTCACATCGTCCCCAAAACTGGTGGCGGCTGGCGCCCATGCGGCGACTACGGGCGGCTTAATGAGGCGACGACACCTGACCGATACCCGGTCCCGAACATACAGGATTTTTCAGCACACCTGGCCGGGATGGTGATTTTTTCTAAGGTAGACCTCGTGCGGGGCTATCATCAGGTGCCCATGCATTCACTGGACATTTCGAAGACGGCGGTGATTACGCCGTTTGGTCTTTTTGAGTTCTTAAGGATGCCGTTCGGCCTTAAAAACTCGGCCCAATCTTTTCAACGCCTCATGGACTCTGTTTTACGTGACCTGCCTTTTCTTTTTGTGTATTTGGACGACATTTTGGTAGCAAGCACGTCCACATCTCAGCACCTGTCGCACCTCCGAGCACTTTTTGAGCGGCTCGACCAACATGGCCTGATTGTTAATCCTGCCAAGTGCCGGTTTGGTCTCTCCACCATTGACTTCCTGGGACACAGAGTCACCAAGGACGGTGCAGTGCCTCTCCCATCGAAGGTGGAGGCGGTCACGCAGTTTCCGCGCCCGCTCACCGTGAAAGCCCTTCAGGAGTTCCTCGGCATGGTGAACTTTTACCACCGTTTCATTCCTCGAGCCGCTCAGCTCATGCTGCCCTTGCACGAGGCCTTGAAAGGTAAGCCCACACACGCTGTGGACTGGACTGAGGGCAGGGACAAGGCTTTTGCTGACACTAAGGCAGCCCTGGCGCGGGCCACCATGCTGGCACATCCTTCAGCCACAGCCTCCATCGCCATCACCTCGGACGCCTCGGACTACGCTGTCGGGGCCGTCTACGAACAGTGGGTAGGCGGGGCCTGGCAGCCGCTTGCTTTTTTCAGCCGTCAGCTGCGCGCTAGCGAGCGCAAGTACAGCACGTTCGACCGGGAGCTGCTTGGTCTCTACCTCGCCATCAGACACTTTCGTTTCCTGCTGGAGGGTCGACACTTCACCGCCTTTGTCGACCACAAGCCGCTGGTTTTCGCCATGGCCAAGGTGGCCGAGCCGTGGTCCGCCCGCCAGCAACGTCATCTGTCCTACATTTCCGAGTTCACCACGGATTTACAGCACGTGGCCGGTAAAGACAATCAGGTGGCGGACTGCCTGTCACGGGCTGTGGCAGGGGCAGTCCATCTTGGTCTGGATTACAGCCGCATGGCAGCGGACCAGACCACGGACCCAGACGTGCACGCCCTGAGGACCTCGACTACGGGTTTGAAGATAGAGGATGTGGGTTTTGGTGAAGCCGACACCACGCTCATGTGTGACGTCTCCCTTGGCAGTCCTCGGCCGATCGTTCCCACGGAGTGGAGACGACGCGTTTTTGATGCCATCCATGGTCTCTCCCACCCTGGGTCGAAAGCGTCACAGAGGCTGGTGGCGGCGAAGTTTGTTTGGCGCGGCCTCAAGAAGGATGTAAGACACTGGGCTACCACTTGCCTGGAGTGCCAACGGGCCAAAGTACACCGCCACACTAAAGCCCCGTTGGAGTCGTTCCCGGTGCCAGAAAGGCGGTTTGACCATGTTAACGTGGATCTGGTGGGCCCTCTGCCCTCCTCTCATGGTTTCACCTACCTGTTGACCATGGTCGACAGGACCACCCGTTGGCCTGAGGCTGTGCCACTAACATCGTTGGCATCTGTCGAGATGACGCGGGCATTTATCGGCACCTGGGTTGCCCGTTTTGGCACCCCTTCGGACATATCCTCTGACCGGGGCGCGCAGTTCACGTCCGAGCTGTGGAACGCGGTGGCTCAGAGCCTCGGAACGAAACTCCACCGCACGACTGCATACCACCCGCAGGCTAACGGGCTCTGTGAGCGGTTTCATAGGTCGATGAAGGTTTCTCTTCGGGCCGGCCTCAAGGACGGCAACTGGGTCGACAAGCTCCCGTGGGTGATGCTGGGCATCAGGACTGCACCGAAGGAGGACCTGCAGTCCTCATCCGCGGAGCTTGTTTATGGCCAGCCACTGCGGGTTCCAGGGGTTTTTGTTCCTACCTCCACCGTTCCCTGGTCGGCGGCTCTCCAGCGGGCCGCACTGCTGGACAAGGCGAGGGTTTTCGCACCTGTCCCTACTTCCCATCACGGTCTCCCTCAGTCGCACATCCCTGCTGGGCTGCAGACGGCTGAATACGTTTTTATCCGACAAGACGCTCACAGAGGACCGCTACGCCCGCCCTACGAGGGCCCATTCCGGGTTTTGGAGACGGAAGACAAACATTTTGTGGTGGACGTGGGTGGTAAGCCGGAGCGACTCTCCATTGATCGCCTCAAACCAGCTCATTTGGACATTGCTAGGCCCGTGGAATTGGCCCAGCCCCCGCGGCGCGGGCGTCCTCCAGCTATGCGCCCACGCCCTGCTCCTCGCCCTCCGAAGACTTCCACACTCCAGGCCCCACACCCATGTCGTGGTGGTACGCCTGCCACGGTGGTCTCTCCTCGGCCCCCTGTACAATACAGCCGTTCTGGCCGGTTAATACGACCACCTCTCCGATGATTATTTTTCTTACTTGGTGAATTCTGGGGGGACGTGTGTGGTGAATGTGACTTCATAATTCACTTGTTCTTAGGTGGTTCTACAGTTATGCAGTTATTTAAGATAACCGTTCCGGGATCGCGGTCCCTTTAAGAGTTCGGCTGTGGTTGATGACGTGGTGCCCCGCTGCTTGTAAAGAGTGGGGCAGCGCCATCTTGTGGGTTGTTGTTTTTGGGTGTCAAATAAACGAGACACACTTGTGTACTCAACTTGAGGAATTGCCTTCTGATGTGAAATGCAACTTCCACAAGCTTGCTTATTGTGTGTTCATTCGCTAACAACAGAACAGGCTACTGTGGGCCGTAGCCTAGCCCGGAACAACAGTCAAAACTTCGTAACATGCGTCATAGCCTCCTCTCCACAGGCTCCACAACAACAACAACAACATCCCACCTCACTCGCTCTGCTGATAACAGGTAGCTCAGGTAGACAAGCTACAAGCTACACAGCTCATGAGACATTCACTGACCTCCTGAACCCAGTAATTACAATAACCAGTAATCTTATCTAGAACAACTTCTTCCTGTAAACACAATAACACTTTAAACATAACAGGTTAACATGACGTGCCACTCAGTCTGTTACAGTATAGTTATTTACCTGCTTTTTTGAATGCTGTCTGAACCTCTGGACACGTCCTTTAATGAAGACAGGGTCGATGTTCCTCTTCTGCAGCTGGGCGAATAGCATGTCCACATTTGGGATGATGTTGTTCCGTCTGTAACTAAACAACCGTTTTCTCTTTGTGTAGCAGTGCTAGCGGGCTAACGTTAGTCCGCTAGCTAACGGTAGCACGTTAGCCCGCTAGCTAACGGTAGCACGTTAGCCCGCTAGCTAACGGTAGCCCTGGCCTCTCCCTCCCCGTCGCTTAGTTCCGGAGGGCAATGTCAGGAATAAAGCTGCACTGTGGCTCCCCTCATGACAGCAGCCCGTCATAAGCGCTGGAGCGATGGTGTCCGCGGCGTTCTGGATAGTGATGTACCGTTAGCGCCGATGTAGCTTAGCATGAGCATCAGCTGGACATATCAGTTGACTCTTCTCGTCCACTTGGCGATACAAATCAGCTTTCTTTACTTCCTCCAGAATGTAATCCCTTATAACCAACAGCAGCATGCAGTCCAAGTATTTGAGGAGAGATTTGATCTAGTTAGGCTTGAGTCTTAGGGCTCCGTTGCCATGACGTTAAAATGGCGCTGAGAGAGACATGCACGAGAATACAAGCGAAGAGAACGAGAACACGCGAGACAAGAACGAGAGACTAGCTGTGAACGCGCACCCGGGGCCTGGCCCCGCAGAAGTCCTTTTTAGGGCGCGGATTGGATAAATGATATGTCCATCATTTATATCTTTAATCAGTGATTGGCTAAACTGCGTATTAGACCCGACTTTCTTGGGCCAAATGCTTCGTGGCCCCGGCATGTGCACGAGCATTAGAGACCAGCAGAGAAGTGCATGAGCAGCTCAGAGCAGAGAGGACGAGCAGGAAAAGCAGATATTTAGCGCAGATATCCTATTTTACAAATATTACTGGGTACATTCCATAGCTCAAACACATACATATTGACAATTAGTATAAGTTATTAATTTTTTTATAATTAAAATTATAAATAATGTTTTTTTTTTTTTTTTTTTCTGGCTCAAGGTGGGGGGGGGGGGGGCAGGCCCCGCGGCCCTCTATTGGCCGGCCGCCACTGTTCAAAAGTGACATTTCTAGTCTTGTAAATAATCATTGCAAAATAGTCACATGGTTTATTCATCTAAAAAGTATACTGCTTTAAGTGGCAAAAGGTACAATGTACAACTTTTAATCTAAATCACTGGACGAGAGTTCTTGTTTTTTATGTTGGTTTAATGTGTACTCCTCAGGCACAGCACTCAAATTCCCGTCAAGCTGGTTGCGCTCCACCTTGTCTGTGTTTTCCGAAATAGCATTTTGAATGAATGAATGAATGAATATATACTTTATTAATCCCCGAGGGGAAATTTGGTGTCGGGGTAGCAGCAACTTACAACAAAATAAATAAAAACAGCAGGATGAAAGATAAAAGATATATACAATAATAATAAAAATAATAATAAAATAGAAATAGAAATAGCTGGGATTGTGCAAAATATATATATACATGTGGTTAGTCAGAGGATCTGGCAAGCGGTGATTTATTATAAAGCCGTAATGCCGTTGGCAGGAATGTTCTCCTGTAACGGTCCTTGTTGCAGCGGAGCGTGAGGAATCTCCTCGAGAAAGTGCTCCGCTGACCCTGCAGTAGGTGGTGGAGAGGGTGGTCCGGGTTGTCCAATATGGACAAAAGTTTCTTCAGCGTCCTCCTCTCCACCACCTGTTCCAGAACCTCCTGCCTGCAGCCAATGATGGAGCCGGCTTTCTTAACTATCTTGTTAAGTCTGTTGGTGTCACCGGCTCCAATGCTGCTCCCCCAGCAGACGATGGAGAAGTACAGGGCGCTGGCCACAACCGACTGGTAGAACATCTCCAGCATCTTGCTGCACACATTAAAGGATCGAAGCTTCCTCAGGAAAAAGAGTCGACTCATCCCCTTCTTGTACACAGCGTTGATGTTGTTCTTCCAGTTCAGTCGGCTGTCGATGGAAACACCCAGGTACCTGTACTCCTCCACCATGTCCACGTCCTCTCCAAGAACACTCAGAGGTCTAGGAGCAGTAGCCTTCCTCCTTTATTCTCAATACCATCAATAAGTTAGTTCTATCGTTGTAATTAGGAAATGATAAGAGACATGAAAGCTAGAAAGTCGATTTAAATGAGTGAGACGAGGAGGGAGGCAGAATCATATATTTAATTTGAGAAAGAAGCAGCCTCCTCAGCGTTAAGATTGTTTTTGAACCTTCCCCTTGATTTAACAGTTTCATGTCCCCTCATATCTCAAAAGAATACTACAATACTACTACAGTCTCTTTTCTAAAAAGGAAATGAGGTCATTCAAGAGGTTGAATATCAAATCAATGAACAGTAGCAGTGAAGTAGCGAATTATTCCGCTCAAGGGACTAGGAGAGAAAGACTGCATTGTTCATACTGCACATCACAGGGCTGTTTATCAATGTGGAAGTGAAATTAGGAACACTCTAGATGGGTGCCCTGGAGCTTAACTCACAACTTCATTTAAACTCCAAGTGTTTTTGTTTGGGATGTTCCACTAAAACTAGACAACTAATACATATGGAGAATTTTTCCCGGTAATTAGCGGACGAACCACTCACAAAGTTTCTTCCGTCAGCAGTGACGTTTTCTGTTGGTAACCGAAATCACTCTCGGTTGGTCATTAGATATGCCGCTTGTGAATTTGATGTCTGTTCGATTAGCTAATGTAGTGCAACTATTCTACCACATATCCAATACAATGTTCAATTCTTTGAGCCGGGATGTTAAATCCACAAAAATGGGAGACCAGACGAGAAGAAAAGTAATATATACAAGTTTATTTACAAAGTAACCAAAAAGAACAAAACAAACGTGGAAAGACAGTATACAGTCATGGAAGCGTGTCAGCCAGGAAAGAGAGAACTAGTGAGAAGGTGATGAGCATTTATCCCCTAAACTATACACCTGAACAGGTGTGGCTCATGAAGCTGATTAAGACCAGATCCAGTATGATAAAAAAAAAGAGCCAGCAAATAGGACACGTGGCCACCTAGTGGATTGGAGGGGCCACATATAAAATAAAGCCCGACATTTCGTTGTTCAACATGTTAAACATGAACTCAAAAAAGCTTAACTTGGCATAATGCATGTGATCATCGATACAAAGAATACAGTGTTTACATTTCAGAAGAAACAAAATAAAGTCAGCAGCTCTCTCTACATATACTGTAATTATTTGTATCCTGTGATGGGGAACGACATCTTCTCATTGGGCAGAAGAAAGAACGTTACATTGAGAACAGCTATGAAGCCTCATACTGTGTTGTAATCAGCCACTGCAACAGCAGGATGATGGGCATCACCCTAAAATGAGATGAATCCAGTCAAATCTAATCAAATCAAATCAAGTCTAGTAAAATAAGTAAGGTGTAATTGAGGAAGCATCAGACATAATATCCAGTGTAATAATTCAACTAAGAATTAGTTTTACCGGTCTTGTATGTTCTTCTTCAGGGTACAGATACATGTGTTGAAAAAGAAGACTGTAAAATGTCTCAGGCCATGCCAAGCCCAGAACCCCAAATCCGGCACCTGCCGGAAGAACGACTCCAGTCTGGGGGAGACAAGAAAAGACTGAAAATACTGCACACCGAGTGAGATTAGCCATGACAGGCTAAACTAGACTGCTAGTCATTGAGAATGCCATGTCTTGATATAAACTCCTATAATTAGTTAATTAAAAACCCTTCCAAAATCTAAGCTAAAACTGACAGTTTAGATATTGGTCTATAATTGTTTTGGTTAGATGGATCTCTGCCATTAAATATTGGGAACATAACCATGAGCGAAACAATGCAAAGGTAAATTGACTTGGGGTAAGTATGATGTGGGTTGAATTGGTATGGATTAGTAGATGTAAATGCATGGAATCCTCTAGATTCGTCTTCAACCAATAGTTCAACATATTGGGAAATATGCTTCTTCTTTTTTTTTAAATAGCTAGCATGTCTCTGTCTGAAGCTCAAAAGGTTCAGCTAATCAGAACCATGTTTACCAGACAAATATGAGAGTGGTATCAATCCTCCAACTCTTGCCTAAAAAGTGTCTATGTATGTATATTTATGTGTACTACTGTGTGTATATTACACTATATTTATTACCTGTGCCTTATTTGGAATAGAGTGTAAAACGCCAGCATGAGAGGTATGAGCAGGTGGGACAAGATTCTTGCAGGGAGTCCAAACATGCTCAGATAGGTCACCATGTTGCCCAGTAGAACTGAAACACAGATGTTCACAAAGGCTTAGTGTAACAATCTGAATGTTTTTCTTATGCCTTCAATCTGAAATGAACTAGACAATGAACTAGTGGCAGCGTATTGCTTTAGTGGATTGCTAAATCTATATTTACATACATATTTGCACAAACTGCAGACCCATTCTAATTTTTTTTTTTTTTTTTTAATTCTTTTATTACATCTGAACAAGAAATCAGAGCAGGCTCTAATACCCTGTTGTGTATGTGTGTGTATGTGTTTGTGTAGGTGTGTTTGTGTGTGTGTGTGTGTGTGTGTGTGTGTGTGTGTGTGTGTGTGTGTGTGTGTGTGTGTGTGTGTTAGACTTACCATGTTTTACGCTGTCAAACTGGAGAAGAGGTTCTTTATCAATTGGTAGAGTTCTGTACAACTCCTCCTCAGCAGGGCTGTCTCTCTGCATATGTCTATTGGTGATAAAGGTTGTCAGTGCGCCAGCCTCCTTTTCTACCTTCATCTCCTTATCTTCCTCTCTGGCAGTATCCAGATGCATCCTTGTTTGGTTACAGTTAAGGGGCACTTGTGGCTCTTTGTGGATCTTTAAATATGAGCCAACATCTGCAAACAAGGGAAAGACGAGAAGAGGACAAGAGAAAGTTAGTCAGATACAGTTTGCACGTAACAAAACTACACAGTAGCTAAAACTAGAGTAGTCTATAAAGGAGATGAGGTCTGCAGGGAACCAGGTGGTTATAGTTGGCTCAAGGTATGCATAATTATGTTCTGAATATGGCCTATAAACAAACGTATAATGCTGTAGACAGGCTTATTATCCAAGTGGGCATTCTAACAGTGGGCTATTTTTCGCCCAATTACGCAGGGTTTTGTCATGTCGACTCACCGTTGCACTGAAGGAAATGAATAGCATCCTTGTAGCCGCTGTGGTAGGCTTGTTCAAGAGTCTAAAGGGCACAAATACAAGTGTTATTGTTAAAATGATCCTTCACAGAGTTATTGTAAGACACGTGTTCTTAATTCCCAAGGATTTATCAACATATGTGTCGGAAAGGGTCATCCCTCTAATGATCTGCAGATAAAGAATTCACTGAAACATTTAGGTTGACAGATATATTACGGAGCACAAAAAAACATGAGAGCATCTTCTAAAGGAAAATAAATATCTAATTTAATTTCCTGAATAGTGTTCAACTGAGTCCAAATTGTTGAAAACACAAACTCTGTCGTCATTTGGAAACATGTCGAGGAGTGTTCTTACCTCTAAGGCCATGGGGTAGAGAGCATTAAAGATCCTGATGCCGTTCGCCATGTTACCCTTCAAGCTGCTGCCACTCACCACCATGTCCCACATGCATGGTGTGTCGGCGGGACATATGTCAATCTCTCCAGAGAATGGAGACACCGTCAACGTTTGACTGTGGGGTACAGGCGCCACCGGCTGCATGCTGCTGAAACCCCCGTCCACGTAATACTGTGAGATAAGATCACATGCATTATGGTACAGATCAGACCACGGGCTCAAAGTGAGTTAGTAAAAAGGCTCTCAAAAATTCACCTCTCCTTTGAAGGTTGGAGGCAGCATACCACAGTACCCAGGCACAAAGCAGCTGCATAGTAAAGCCTAAGGAAAACATGGGGAAATAAATGGAAATTACTCTTTAATTTTTTTGTTTCTAGCCTGCTAAGGTTTTAGGGTGTGAATCTGCAGTGTGAAACTTGCCTGCAATACATCCTCTTTGGAATGGAACTCAGACGTCACAATATGCTTGCAATCATGCAGACGTGTCATGGACACCGAAAGACGCCCGTTGGCCAGTTTGTGTGCATCAGAAGGAAGATGTTTGTGTAAGATACGCTCTAACCAGTGGAACACATTGATTGAGGGGTTAAACGGTCCAAGTGTAAAAGCCTTCATCTGTTTGGCAAAATACAGCATCTCATCCCGAATGCTAACTGTAAAATAGAAGACGTTGAGTCAGAAACTTTGATTACATTCGACAGAAGTAGACACAGAAGAAAGATAGAGTGACTTACTCAAGCTCATTTCACAGACGACGGCAGCTGCTACCAGGGACCCTGCAGATGCACCCAGGACACAAGGTGCTGTGCGCAGTAACCCCGGTGCATAAGTTAGGAAGCACTGGGCAACCCCTAACTGGTAGGTGGCCATGAATCCAGATCCAGAAAAGGAGATGGAAGGAGGAACGTCACGATAATGACAACTGGAAATTCCTGGCGCCATTTTCTAAAGGATTTTAACGATCAAGTTTTAAGTTTTAAGTCGTAGCGAGTAAAAAACATCAAGTCTGTGGCAAACAAATATCCTTTACTTCTTGAAAGCAGACTGAGTCAAAACAGGCTGGGATGAGTTATCCAGCGGGAAGTGGTGGACGGGCTCATAATCAGTGCTTTTAAACCAATCTCAATTAGACATACTATATTGGTCATGCCCATGTGATAGATACAACATACAACGCTCTCATAACTTTTTGTCCAAAAAAGCTAAGATGTTGGCTGGTTTCTATGGATATCAATTAATAAACATATTTGACAAGACCCCTTCTTTTATTATTTTAGCACAGAGAGAAAGGAAAACATAAGATTGTACATGGGTTCAGCTTTACATGGGTTACAATGGGTTTTCAAAAGGACAACTGAAGGAGAACTCACTTAAATCGCCAACACACTTCATAAAGGTTTTAAAATAAGCTTGTTTGACTACAACACTGGCAACAAATTCACTCAGAAAGGATGTCTTATAACTCACTGACATTGACAGGGAGCATCACATTAATGATACACGTTTATCTTTGGAGTTGTTTTTCCAGAAATTAGATGTTGTTTTTTACAGAAAGGGAATAACACCGTTTCACTTTATTGACTGTACTAAATATTTGCAACACATTATACACATAATTTAATTATAGACAGATCTATCATCCTCTAGATGTCTAGATATTATAAATCATGCAGTTAATTCATACATTCACAACGATTTATTGCCAGCAGTGTCTGTTTAAACTGGGCTGCTTTTAGTCTGGATTATGACTTTACCTCCGTATTCGTATAATATTTTCTAACGATTCGTGAGCCGAACTTGAAAACAAGTGCATTTTGTACCTATGTTGAGCAAGCCTGGGAGATGGAAGTTATTAAGTTAATTTGGCTGTTTGAATATTGAATACTTTCAGAAGTTCCCTTCTCCCTTAGTGTTATTTCTGATAACAGTAATAGCAAAATGAAAAGCAAGATTAATGAGCAATTATTCCTAAAAGAAATACACAACAATGCCTTTTGTTAAACCTGTAAATGAATGAGTAATTTTCTGAACACATAGCTCCATTCTATTCCGTGATCATTTGTGTTACTGTGTTCTACATGTGTTTACGACATTTAATAGATCATTTTGTTTTCTATGGTGGATGCGGTGGGGAAGCATGATCAGGGGAAACCTCAAAATGGTCCTCACAGAACTCATGTGTAGGACTGCTGTCTGAAAAGTTCCTGTCCTGAGGTGGAGTGTGTTCTTGGCACTCTGCAGCCTGTGACTTCTTGGTGTCCTGTGGGAGTTTCAAAAACCTGAGGGAAGGCACAGAAGAGGCAATAACAAAAAATGAATGTGCTGTTCAGAGGAAAAGCCAGGGGGAGGATGACACAAGGACAAACGGGCAGAGACCTGAAGAGGAGCTTTTGTCCTCGCTCCTTTTTGATGATGTTGAGTTTGTAGTAGTGTCGCAAAGCCCGAGACATTTTCTCATAGGTCATATTATCTCGGTTCTGTGAAAAAAGATCACATGACATCAAAGGCCCGGGTTACAACGTTTACTCTGCTACCATGTCCTGTAGCTGCTGCTGTTTTGTCTCTCCGCCTCTGCGTTCATGTTCCATGTGAGATGTACCACACAGGCCTGGGTGCTCACCTTGTGGTTTCCCCAGAGACGTGCCAGTCCGTTGGGGTCGACAACCCTGAACACCAGGTTGTCCCGGTCTTCCCATCGGATGTATTCTTGGTAACGGTCATCACACAGAAGCTGATACACATAGTCCCACAGCAGTCTACACTCTGGCCATGATTACAACAGCAATAAGACACATGTTGCAAAAACTAGTATTACAATCAGCAATTATTGGTATGTAAAGTTCTATTAAGTAGCCATAATATAAAGGATTAACTTAAAATACAATGATTTGTTCATATGGTAGCATGCATGTATCCATAAGCGTGTCACTCTTAAAGCGCTTAAGACATATGTTACAATACAAATTACTCTGGGGTGTGTTGCTCTTTGCCTCACAGACAAAACCAGATTGATGCAGCAACATATTGGACTTAACCCATTTGGTTTGCCAGGAAGAGCATCTCATTTGCTCTGAGAACATAGAGTATCAGACTTGTGTCTAAGAGTGTGTATGCCACCTAGTGGTCAAACTTGCTTTTTACAGTTTAAAAAAGGAGTTGCAACTTTTAACATAGCTGTGCACCTCCTCTCGAACAAAATACAGATGTTTATGTGTATTTTCCGGTTGAATACTGCAGTACAACTGTAAATAAGTTAAGTTACCTGGGATGCGGCCGTTGGCTTTGTGCATTGAGCTCCTTGGCTTCTCTCGACTGGACAGGTTGAGCGGCTCCTGGATTACACTCTCTGTTTGGGGAAGACATTGAACTTGGTCGTCGGGCAATGGAGAGACAGCTGCTGATCCATCTAATAGAGAGAGAAGGACAGATACAGAGAAACAAAGAGAGAGGGACACAAAGTCAGACATCACAGCAAATAATTACAGCTGCAGGACGCTGTGTTTCTGATATTGTGTTTGTGATACCCACTAGAATGTGGTGCAGCAGGGTAAGAGCAAAAGATCAAGGGGGATCTCTGAGAGGTGACATGAGCTAATGAGTCACAGCGGTTACAACCACTGCAATTGTCAAAGCGAGGGAAACTGTGAAATAGGAATGTGAGGAACTGTGGCAAAGAGCAAAACTGAAAGCAAAAGTGGGTTTACAAGAGCTTAAACATTTTACAGTGAGTTTACCAAAGGCAATGCACACAAAGTCATTGTTTTGGACTCTGGAGTTGTAAATTCATTGGATTCCAAGTAACCACAGCACACTCACTTGCACACAACCTATGGAAAGCACCTTTTTTAATGGTAGAGGCAAACTTGTGTGCATTTGTATTCTTCTACTGAGGGCTAAAATGTCCGAACCAGAAGTGTCAAGTAACAAAGTAAATTTACTCAGAACCTGTACTCATGCACAGCTTTGAGGTGCTAGTGCTTTAGATTTTCATTTAGTGCAAAGTTGGTGTTTTTTGGTCCCCATCATTTATCTGATGTGTGCAGCTGCAAACAAACGTTTTACATGCAAAACAAAGCACATGATACTGTATGTGATGCATTGCAGTCAGTTAACCTACCTTCTGTAACAGCGTACAGTGTGGTGAGACTTCTCAACATCTGGACCATTAACAACATTAAAATGCTGCTGAAAGCAATGTACCACCCTGAAATTGTCCGTTTCAAGATTAAGAATCATTCATTGTACTGTTATATCATTTTTTAAACGCAGGGCTGTTACATAGCTTTTGGCATAATGGTTAAGTCTTTAGCCCCACCAATACATGAAGAACACTTTTAAGCTGGTCAAATGGGTTTAGGGTGAGCATGCATTTGTCAGGGTTTCTAGTTTTGGAATAAGAAGCAAGTACAAGTACAAGGAAATATTGAGAGAGCATGAACTCCTGCATGATGTGTTTGCACTTGCTGATCGGGAAGTAGGCCAATCACACCCACAATCTAACCAGAAGAAACAAGTTTGATTTGATACACACACCATTAACTCAAATCAGCTTGGTCTGTGTATGAATAGTATATGTGTGTTCTTTGCAGTGTCATGCACTCTGCATACAGTAGGCTACATAACAATCTGACCTCAATGTCAATAGTTTGTTGTCCAGATCTTTTCTATTGTATGATTAAAGGTGCAACATGTGTAATTCCCAGCATTAATAACTATTTGCAATATAAATATATGGTGGAGTAATGTCTACCTGAGCAGAGCCTGAAGTTGCTCTGCTTCTGTGTAATGTCATGTAATCCCGAGCATCTCTTTGCTTTGTTTACGTAGCCGAGTCGGCCTCGCGTAAAGGTTTATGTATGTGAGTCTTTCTGTTGTGCCGCATTGTCTAGCAGAAATCTAGATTTTTCTGCCGACAAGATATGTATGACAACAATAGGCCTACTCAAGTGAAATAAATTGATTGGTTGAAACCTTTTCTACTAAATACTGCTAATAACGCTGTCCTGAGCCACGGCGTCGTTGCGGAAGCGTAAAAGCCCGCCTCCAAAATCCCCCCAGGTAAACATTGTTAGCTCTGTCAGCACTGTTGCAGTTGTTTGCACTGTAAGTGCTGCTAGCTATTTTGCTGCTAGTTGCCAGCTCAGCTGTCACCATGTTAAGAGCTGTGTGTAGTCAATAGATTTGCTTTGAGATTTGTATTATATTTATTTGGCTTGATATTTGTGTTTTGTATGTCTGTATCTGTATCCTCCAGCTAATTTCTTCCCTGCGATGTGTTTGACCATATTTAGTTATTATATATATTAACTATTATATATATATATATATATATATATATATATATATATATATATATATATACACATATATATATATATATATATATATATATATATATATATATATATATATATATATATATATTAGAGTTATTGAGAACTGATCATGTCGGCTGTTTGTTTAAAAATGAAGTGCTGACCTTGAACATCATTGAGTGTGGGAGGCTGAGGCTCTTGGACACTCTGAGCGGGTCTCTGGCAGCTGTCTTGGTTTCGGATGGGTCCAGTTTCAAGGAAGGGAGACGAATTTGGAGGATCACGGACAACACTCCTCCTTTGCTGTTTTACACACTGAAGGATCTCATACAGAACATCGCCTGTAATAAAGAAGGGAGTGCATTATGAAAACACAGCCTTAAAACCATTCAGCACACTCTGCAGAAGCATACACACTAATTTTTCACCTGAGCTGGGGCATCGGCGTCTGAAGTCTTCCTTGGTGAGCAGGCACAGAGCTCGCCCGTTCATCTCAAAGCGTCCCTTTTCAGGCCAGCGCAGTGAATACTCCTTCTGAGCCCAGTGGAGCCAGTGGCCAACATCCTCCTTGTTCCACAGAGATGGGTTTATTCCTTGAAAACAGATGCACAAAATTAAAAGTTACAGGAGGCGTTTGTGCTTTAGTAATGGCGGCTGCGTCTACTTTGCTGCATGCTATTGATGGAGTGGTATATATCTTCCAGGTAAGAGAGGGTGACTCACGCAGTTGTCCAGGTAGATGACATAGGTCTTCCTGTGTGGGAGGACTGATCAAGGGAAGCTGGTTAGGGGGGGAATGATGCACACTGAGAGGAATGTTAACTTGCCTTCCATGCATTATGGACGGAGGACTGTTTTCTCTGTTTTCTTTCTGAAAAACATCCACACGCATGCCAGTAAGTACACTTATACACCACTTCATTAGTGACAGAGAAACAACAATGAACACTGATTTTGAAACTTTTTACATAACGTTATATTTTCAGTAGCATTAGCAGCTGGCCATATAATAAAAGTGTAAGCTGTCAAGAAATCTTCCAAAGTTGTTTGAGTTAGGCTCCCTGCTCTTTTTTTGACAACACACTGTTAAACGGTTTGCTCAACTGTGACCTTACCTTGATTAAACGTGACGGAGATATGTTCTCCATGGAAATGCCCTTCTATCTGTTCGACTGCACTGTCCGAAAAAATTGGAAGATTTCCTTAAAAGCAGACCTATAACTTGTCCAATAAATTAAATGCACTCCATATTAAACCTCCCCAAACTCCATATTACAAGAAGAAAGTAACTTAGCAATAATTAAAACTTTTCACATTCGATCCTTCCGGGAAATGAAAACGAAAGAAACATAATCCTTGCAGGGGGTGTGTGCAAAATAGGTTGATTGGAGGAAGTATTGGCAGAGGACATTTCCCACAACATTAGACTGCACTTCATAAGAGTGCGATCCAGCAGCATATGTACAGGCGCGTTGCATACATTGCATCTTATATAAATGAAGTATGAGGAAAACATAGCTTTCGGGTTTTGAATCTCTTGATTTAAAATGAATGTGTTGGGATTGAATAAAACACAGCGTGAGTGTGGATAAGTTAACGGCAAACTACAGGAAAGAGCAGCGCGTGCGCCAATAAAGCTGAACTAGTCGTCGGAGCTCCGCCTCCTCTTAAAGATATACAGGAAGAAGACCACAACAACAACTGAGTTTAATATAGTCAGGAGGAGCACGCTGTTGAGCGACTAACTAGGTAAGCGGTAGAATAAGTATTCAAAACCACCATTTAATAAAAGTTGTGTAAGCAACATCTACATTTAAGTACCATGCATAACATGGTTTTACCATTATATATGGGTGCACAGGAGGACCAACAATGCACGGGGAAAGCTGTCAGACTCTGATGTAATCAAATGGACAATTTGTAAAGGGAAACTGGTGCTAGGAATCACTTTTGCTTTGTCCTCCGTCAATACCACACAATGGAAGTTCCTTGAAGTAATCTAAGTGTGTAGTAAAGCGTTTTTTTTTCTTCATTATGCCTATCATAAGCCTAGGGAGAGGTAATGTGTTCAGTCATGTGGGACTGAGTGAGAGTGCACCTCTGTCCACAGCTAATTTTCTATTCCGCTGCCCCAAACTGCATAGTCATTTGGGTCGTGGTTGCTGTGACTCACACTTTCTCAAAACATCTTTATTGCCTTTTCTATACTCCCATCGATGCCTGCTTACTCCTCACTCACCAATACCGGCCCCCTAATAGAACTACTAGTATTCACATTGCTGCCAAGCGGGCAAACAACTTGGTGAATGTACCTTTTTGATTTGTCGGCTTATATGAAGTCAATTATAAGACGACTAACGCATAACGTTACATTGCTGCTTGTTTTTGAGTTGTGGATGAGTTCTGATTGACAAGGCTCTCAACATGGCGATCGCTGAAAGTGCTAACAACACGAACCGTGCAAGCAACGGCAGCAGTGATGCTAATATTTATGATCCCTACTCTATAAGAAAACCAGTGCTTAATAGACACAATTTGTAAAATATGAGGTCACTGGCTTTGCAAGTTACAATGATTTGCATTGTATTTTGTGGTTGTTAATCTCTGAAATAGTTTTGTAACCACCTGTATACAACTTTTTTTTTAAATATTTCTCCAGCGATGTGGGCTGAACAAATTGGGAAACAGTTGGGCCACCCGACACGTACAGTGGCAGGGTGGCTGGTCAGTAGGTATCTCCAAGTGTTCAACCACATTCTTGAAGAGAGTGCTGTGCAGCTGTGTGGGATCCAACCTGGGGACACCGTGCTGGAGCTGGGTCACGGCCCTGGTCTAGGTCTGCAGTCAGCAGCCAAACTGCTCACAGAGCCCACAGGCCGGCTTATAGGGGTGGATTACTCAGCATACATGCATCAGGTGAAGTATAAATAGTGACAAGAGCGGAATAAAGTATTTCAATTAGAGTTTCTTTATCACATGCATGTCTTGAAGATTGTTACAAACATAGCGTATTCTATCATGCATAGCCACACAAACTGTAAGCCTCTTAGGGCGGCTGTAGCTCAGGGGGATGAGTGGTCGTCCCGCAACCACAAGGTAGCCGGCTCAATCCCCAGTCCCCCCATAGCTCACATGTCGAAGTGTCCCTGAGCAAGACACTGAACCCCTAACTGCTCTCCGGGCGCCCCACAGGGCTGCCCACTGCCCCCCCATCCAGGGATGGGTCAAATGCAGAGAAGAATTTCCCCAAGGGGATTAATAAAGTGCATGTTTCTTTCTCTCTGTAAGGAACACAACAGACAAAAAAAAGCTGATAAAACTTCAGCTGGGCTGCTATAGTCTGGGACTGTATAGCCTATTTTTAGGGGGCAGACATTACTCACTTTTGGAAGAGTAGACTATTTCTCTCTGTCTGTTCTTACAGATGGCAAGTGAGCGATTGAAGAGACTTGTGGTTAGTGGGAAAGTGACTCTACACCACTGTGATGTAGCAGCAATGCCTCTGGCAGACAGCCTTGTGGATAGAGTCTTTCATTGTAACTGCTACTACTTCTGGCCTGATCTCAGGAAGGGAGCCACAGAGATTCACCGTGTAATGAAACCAGGTAGGACATGATGTTGTCAGTAATACCAACAAATGTGCAACTTCGAACCACATTTATGCTGTTCTGGGCCACCGTCATTCTTTTTTTCTCTCCTGAACCCACCCAGGCGGCGTGATGGTGGCCGTACTGAGGCTGTCAAGTGTTGCTGCTATCGCAACAAAGCGAGTGTTTCCAGGGGAGAACTGGCGCCCAGAGGCCTACATGGCAGCTCTGAGAGACACCGGCTTCACTGATGTCAGAATGGAAGACAGACGGCAAAAACACATTACTGTTCAGGCTATCTATGCTACTGCCTCAAAATGAGATTGAAACCAAACTGCAAGTGGGAGATTGTGTGCAGTCTATCCACTTTTGCAATCAGTAAGTTTTGTATGGATACATTAATGAGTCAAATTATACTTTTTGAAAATAGGAATGTCATAACATTTTGTAATAAACAAATACATGATCAGAAACGTGTCTCCACTGACAAATGCTTGAGTCAAGCCAAACAAACAGACATGTGCAGAATCAGTATGACTGGGGTTTTCAGGATTATAATGAAACTGGAAAACATATATATATATATATACAAATACATGTTGGTGCTGGGAGGACGCTGGGCTTGAAACGAAGGGAAGAAAAAATTATCAACCGTCTGAGAATAGGCTTAAGGTCTAATATCAATATAAATCACCTTCTTCAAGCAATAAGGAGGGGAAACACCATGAGTTTTAATGTTCATGTCTCTTTTGGGAAAAACAGCAGGCAAGACTTATTGTGACATCATCAAGTCTTTATTTATTTCCCCTGCATGGTCCCGACTCACGCACTCCAGTCCTGCAGGTGGCGCTAATGCAGCGCGAACCGCCAATAAACGTCTGAGAAGACGAAGAAGAAACAGAGGAGGGAAATCCAAAACAGACTGGACTCTGGAGCTCTAATAACAGCGTCTGTTCAGTGGACGAAAGTTGCTGAAACCGGATAAAAGTAAGTGCTTGTGATTTAATATCGATTATAATACGGGTAGATCAAATCAAGCATTCTGATTGGTTGAGAGTGAGTCACGGGGTGTAGTTTATTCAGCCATAAAGTACTGTACAGCCTGTTTACATTTAGAGCGTTCCATATCAGTGCGCACTTAAAATAACAGGTAGATTTAAATTGCGCGACCGTTAGTGTTGGATTCTCGGTCCGCTCTTTAGTCTACAGTTTCTCCTCCTGGTTTCCGCCCACTGCCACGATGAAGGAGGGGGGCTCCTTCATCCCAGCTGTTGGCCGTTGCCTTGATCACCGGCAGGTGATTAAAGGTCCACAGCGTGACCCGGCTTATTGTCGGGTTGTTACTTTGTAAGAATTGGTCACACGAGCGGTTGAGTTGCCCTCCCGACTCTGGAGCAGGAGAGGTGGATCTCCTGTGTTCGCTGGACCTGACCGGTAGCATTCGTTTGTATCTGTTTGTGGTGTCTTGTTTACTTTAAATAAAGTCCGCCCGTGGAACTGTACTGCTGCGTGTGTTGCGTTTGGGTCCGCTACACCACACACTCCTAACAGTTAGTTGCCGTTTCAAGCTTGACAGTTAAAAACATGTTTGGTGTAAACTTTGATATTGTCACGTCCGCAGTAACGACTCGCAGACGTTGGTTTCTTTAACTTGCAGGTTTATTGCTTGAGTGTTCACAGTATTGCAACGGGGCTCTTCGCTGACAGTAAGTTAGCTCAAACGGAACAGCTAACAAGCTCACGTAGCATCCCCCACACTAGCATAACGAACGACAACACACACGTCACTTCCTCCCTAACCTAAAGATGAGGAATGAAAAGGGTTTGATCACAAAATCCTGATAATTTCCAGTGAGAGATAATTACGTCGGTAATTTCCCGACGCGAGGCAAGTTCTCTAAACATCATGGAGGAGAAGAATGACGGTGAAAAGACTGACAGAAGCAGCGAGAGCACTTCTTTACATCGGTGGCTGAGCGTCATCCTCCACCCTGCTTTCAACCGTGCTGGTCAGTAAATCGCAGATTTACTGACCAGCTCGTCCGTTTTATAGTCCCGTATGTGCGTCCCGTGCGTCCCGGGACTATTTTCTCTGCCGCTGAAATGCGATACACAACGTTTTGCCGGCTACAACTATTTTGTGCTGAAGGGCAGCTTACATTACTATTTATAAAGTCGCAGGTACCCGTATTATAAAAGCAATAAGGTACTCGAGGCAGTACTGTGTCTACAATAATGTACTGTTCAAGGGTTTGCCGGCCCTCCGCTGCGCGTCGGGCCTAACAACTCCCTTGAACAGTACATTATTGCACGACACAGTACTGCCTCTCGTACCTTATTGCTTAAGTAAATAACTTCTTACGGCGTCACATTGATTGAATGCTAGCAGGCTAAAGCGTCAGATTTGAGCTCAAAGCAACGAGCTGCTCTGTCTGGTCCAAACGAATAAGTTACGTTTCATGTTCGTGTTGCGTTCAGGCTCTTTCCCGTTCACTCCTTCAGAATGCAGAAGGCTTCCCGTTTGAAGCGGGAGCTTCAGATGCTGAGCACCGAGCCCCCTCCGGGGATCACGTGCTGGCAGACAGAGGAGCGGATAGACGACCTCCGGGCACGTACGTGTTCTCGCGATGTGTTGTCAACAATTCACCACGCATATACGACGAGCTCAATACGTCTTCTGGCGACCTGATCGTGTCTTATTTTATTTGTTTACGTACAGAGATAGTGGGTGGAACCGGGACTCCATATGAAGGTGGACTCTTCTCCTTGGAGATTAATGTCCCAGATAGGTACGTTTTCTCAAAGTTTATTAAGCATTTGTGTGTTCCCTCTCCCCATCTTCACGTTATACACACCATTGCTGCAATCTAGTAGGACTGACCAGTTTTTTCCTCTTGCAGGTACCCGTTTGAACCTCCCAAAATGCGATTCTTGACCCCCATCTACCACCCAAACATCGACAATTCAGGACGTATCTGCCATGATGCCCTCAAACTCCCACCAAAGGTTGGATTTATCAACAAAAAAAACCCCACATGGCTTGTTTGAATTCACATTACATCATCTGGTTTTGTCTGCTGTCTGACTGTATTATTGTTTTTGTATTACTATTATTAAGGGTGCCTGGAAGCCATCCCTAAACATCTCCACAGTCCTCACCTCCATTCAGCTCCTCATGACTGAGCCCAATCCAGATGACCCTCTCATGGCTGATATAGTGAGTCACACATAACCTTGCACACACAGCTAGAGTCTGCTGGAGTAACAACATTTTGAAACTCAAGTGGTTTTATTTGTTTTTGTCAATATTCTAATACAAATGTATATGTGACAGTAGAGCTTTGGCAAAGTCATTTTTGTTTTATCCACAATGCTTTAAATTTGCACCTAAAACATAATGTAGTACTTTTTCCAGCATGCATTTTTATTATTGTTAAATGCCAAAATTACTTGTTTAGAAATCAGTCTGAAACACCTTTTACTTCTTGTCACAAAAATACAGCCTCTTTGCTGAGGAGAGCATTTCAATTGTGACACTGTGATCTATTGAGTGTCTCCGCTGTATACACATTTAAAGAGACACTCACAATTTTTTAATGCAGTCATCAGAGTTTAAATACAACAAACAGCTGTTTACGGAGAAAGCCAGGAAGTGGACACAAGAACATGCTATTCAGAAGAACATGGTAAGTCTTTCTGATTTGTGGGTGAAGCAGGTGTTGTGCATTTACTGTTTAATTTACGTTTACTTTAACATTTTTAATTACATTATGTACTGACCTTGAGTAGGTTCCATTATTCTTAGTCGGTGACATGTTTATTGTCACTTGCTCCACACCACTGTAGTACTGTCCGTCACGGTATTGGTTCTATGTCGTGTTATGTGTTGCCCACAAGGTGGTGCTGTTGTCCCTCAATAGAATGCTGTCTACTAACTTAATATTGACTACCGACATATTGATGCAGACTGTTTAATTTATATTCAAATGTGACCTCCACATTTCCCAGCTTTCAGTTTTGGGATGTGGGGGATCATATGTTATCAATGTGATGTCATTGTCTAAAATAGTTTGTCATCGTCTTTTGTTCAGGGAGTCGTAGAGGGCGCCAAAGAGAATACTCCAGATCAGATAGCTTCATCCCGCAAAAGAGAAGCTTTGGAGGTGTACCAGGAGGCAGTGGAGCCACCAAAGAAATCTTGTGTGTAGTTTCCATCTCACTTGTCAGAGCCACAGGTCTCTCTTTTCCAGAGTAAACATTCCTTATACACCTGCTTGTAAATCTTTGACTTTTAATTTAGTGCCAATACCTACTTATTGTCACTATGTATGTATTGCTACTTAATACAGAAATAGCCACATATTTATATGTATACATGTGTATGTTGTCGTGATGATTAAAGTTTATTTAAACACTAATTGATATAACTAATTGAATGTATTACAGACTTCTTGTGTTGTGAGCAGGTGTGTTTCACAGTAATGGCATAAGCGGAGTGGTTGATGGTATATACAGTATGAAGATAATAATTTTATTCAAACATATGCATACCAGTTGTATGTACATCCTAAATAGCACGTTTTTTTTTTTTACAAACTAAGGATTTATTTCTTAATATATAAAATTATATATTTGCTGTTTGTCATATAAAAAGGGAGACAAACATAAGTCTGTAGTGAGTCAATACCATGCTAGTTCAGAGGTAGTTACTTTGTATGTACATATTGCTACTCCTACTTTAATGTCTCTAGAAAGATAGCGACGTCCCATTCAGTCTGTATAACTGCTTGCCTCATATTGGCTAGATTTGCATATTTGAGAAAGAATCATGGAAACCGTATGAATCTTTTGCATTTTGCTGCCACACAAAAAATTACATTTTCATAACGACTATTATACAGTTACAAAGGAATATCTGACTATAACATTTCTGTGAATGAAAAATGGTAGCTTACTCTGGTAAAAACAAAAGTCCTGGTGTGTCTGATAATGACTCCCTTTCTTTGAAACAGACCGTAGCAATAGCATAGAACTTATATTTAAAAAAATAATAAGATAACTCCACTTAAAATATAACCAAACAATCTGTAACCTCTAAGCTGCATGTCTCATGATCACATTTCAGAAAACAACATTTACACTTATATTTCTACTGGTTCTACCTTAATTCCCCCTGGCTTAACCATTGATTTGTCTCATGCGTAGATTTTCCATGTAGTTAACAGCTTTTGTTTGAGCTTTCTTTTTGTCATGCAAGTCCATGACTCAAGCAGTCCACTGGGTAGTGTCTGAAGTGTCCTTTATTTTAACAGACATGTTGTGGTTGTTTCCTTTTAATAGTCTTTACTTTGAAGGGAGCTTTTAGTTGCACTCTCCATTTTCAGAGGCACTTTGTTGTGTTCTCATAGACGTCTCTAGAGTACTCTACAGTCTCTGTGTGGACACATTCTGAGGTTCTTGAGGATTGATAACCCAGAGAGGTTCTTGCTGTTCAATGGTGGTCCTTTAGTGTCCAGCTAGCTTGGAGGCTCATGGATGAGAGGTGAGAGAGGGACTCATGGATGAGCGATACAGGGGGCAAGTGTTATGAATCACGTCTTGATCTAAACTTTTGAGGCATTCCTCGTCGTTTAGGCTCCCTCCTGTCGCCCTGTCTCTATCTCTGGCTGTGGGAATCTGGCAAGGGATGAGAGGAACGGAGGAAGTAGAGGAGCAGTGGGAAAACCTGATTAGATCCCGTTGGGGTTGGAGAGAGGACCCCCCACTGTAAAGGGCGTCGGCATCAGCAAGTGACACCTGTGTCGACGAATCGGAGCAGGAGCTTTTCTCTGTCTCCACAGAAACCAGCGAGTCCAGTGTGCGGTCCCGGCGTAGCTGTGGACGCGCTTTGGGGTGAGGCCAGAAGAAGAACTGGGTGTGGTCTCGTGTGAAAAGTAGGAAGAGGAGGGGGTTGAGGCAGGCAGGTAGGGGCTGGAGAAGCAGGAGTACTGATTTTAGCACTTCTTCGCCCAGAGATAGGAGACCCAGCAGGGAGCAGAGGGAGAGAAAAGCTACTGGTACATATAGGAGGCCATTAGTAAATATTAGCCAGGCAACATGTTTAATCATAGCACAGTCCCACAAGCCCTCACACTCTCCCCTAAGTAACTCCCAGTAAAGGCGAATGTACGAGCCTGTGACTATAAGCAAGCACAGGGTGTTCATCATAATAAGCGCCAAGGGAAAGCCAAGGGAGGATGGTAGTCGAGAGGATGGGGGCGGCAGTGGGGAGGGAAGGCAGAAAGGGGAGGACCCGTACTCCCCAACTCCTACCAGTGGGAGAGAAGCAAGAGTGAGGGAGAGAGTTAGGCAGAAAAGTGCACATGTGCGCACACTCCCAAGGGATGGGGACTTCCCATAGGCACGGGCACATGTCACGCTCACTCCACACTGCACAGCTGCCAGAGTCAGCAGCAACACACTCGCTTGAGACGCAAACACCCAGACCCATCCCGTTGCTTGGCAGCCAGGACCCCCCTCCCAGCGGGCACCGTGGTGACCAAACTCTCCCAAGGTTAGAGCATCCACAAGAGCCAGGGTGCATGTACACACACCCGTCAGCAGGTTGGAAGCACCCATGCAGGCCACAGTGAAGCGGAGCGGCGACAGGTAGCCGGGCGAGCCGAAGAGGGAGAGCAGCAGGAGGGAGTTCCCCAGAAGAGACACCAAGGAGATGGACCACAAGCCCACGCGAACCAGCCAGCTGCCCAACAGGGAGTCACAGGGGCGGAAAGGACCTGCAACACACAAATCATCAACTGCAGATGAACAAACTGTAAATGGGGAATTCATCCATCAATTTCATTACACTGTAGTGACAAAGCTATCTGCAAGCCAATTGATAACAGCCTGACCATCACTGAAGGCGTCATTTCAGTTACCTGGAGTGGGTGTGCACTGGACACTGGTTTGTAGTTTGGATTCCTCTATTTCTAGTTGGAACTCCTCCAGGTCAGGGTCATCTGGAATAAAGCATTATCCGGGTTAGTTTGTGTCAGGTTTTATGACTCTATTTATGACATATTCTGCATATGGACATAGACACAGCACACAGTTAGTTAGTTAGTTAGTTAGTTAGTGTGTGGCACGGGCTTCACAGGGTTGGTGCACTAAAGGAGGTGATTTAACATTCTTTTGCAATGAAATAAACAAGAAGAGTTGTCGAAGATAATGAGCACTTGCATGACATTTGATCATCATGACTGTTTTTCTAACAACTTTAGGCGAATACATTTTAATCGATGATACGTCATGGTTTAATCATCTTTGTTATTGTATCTTTTGATACACCCGCACACTTGTTTATTTGTGGTCTTAATGGTGTAGGTATAATGGTTGTGATTTCAGCTTAATTTCGGTTTATTGGTGTTTATACTCCTCAAGCGTAAGTGTGTGTTAGCTGTGGTTTCAGCGAGGCACTGACATGTTTCAAGTGGGCTTGTGTCAATAGTTCGGCAATGAGCGCACACATATGGGCTCAGATTCCTGTCTATAACTTTACCCCATCTGTCCCGGGTGTGTGCCATGTGTGGTATACGGCGTATGTGCTCACACAGACATTGTAAAGAAGGGAGTGCTTTCTCACAGTGCGTGTCAGCGTGGATAGGGTACATAGCCACGGTCCTCCTGTGTATGTCCTCGTCAGGGTTGCTCTGCTCTGTGTCCCATTGACCGGCTGGCTTGTAGCTATCACAGGCACCATACACACAGCACTGGTAGGCATAAGGCATCTCTATTACCCTGCAACCAACAGACAAAACAGTATTGACAATCGACCAAGAGAAACAATGCCACAGCAGATGGTTTAACAAGTGCTCAAAGAAAGGTGCACATATTCATTTGAATTTGAGCGTGAGCATTACTAGCTTAACCTTTGCATACAATATTGGATATTCACTTTAACGCTTCAAAGCATCTCCAAGTGATTATGAATCTGTTATTGAGTACGTAGGAAAAATACAGCAAATTACCCATAATCTATAGGGACCTTTTTGTGGATGGTTGTACGCAAATATCTACTGTTCATATACAATGTGTTTGAAATGTCTCTCTCTCCCAGGAGTTCTGTTTTGGATGATGATTGACAGTAATGACATTACCACTTGATCACCTGCCATCTCCTTTATCTTTGAAACTCGCGCTCCATTTTTACTGCACCTTTCCAGGCCTTCAGGGATCTTAGTAACAAGAATTAACTTGCTGCTTCCTCATTGTGGAAGTTTAATTCAGGAATGGCTTGCAGGGATACAGTGTAATTAGGGCATTGTCAACTGTGGCTGCTTTTGTATAAGAAAATTGTGAGAGGAAGGATAATTGAAGGGATGGGAAGTGATGAATTGTTCTTCACTGCCACAGGTTACACACCTGGGTAAGTAGTCATCTTACGTAAGTTTATGATGAGAAAAGTATAAAAAAACATTAGGTAAGAGGGGAAAAAGTGTGTGTGTGTGTGTGTGTGTGTGTGTGTGTGTGTGTGTGTTCACGTGTGTGTGCATGCATGTGCGTGTGTTACCTCATACGGGGGAAGTAATCAGGACTGAAGGCCTCGTATAGTTCCGTGTTCCCCCTCAGCTTGAGATGGGTGAGACCCCCTAAACCTGCAACAGGCACTGAGCTGAGACGGTTCTCCGTCAGGTCCCTGAGATAAATATGGAATAGAAATAAATACAGAAACAAAAGAGGGTGGGGGTTAGTTCTGGCCAAGTCAGTGTTTACCAAATGTGTTTTCATTTCACATATTGCAGAGGGTCATCCTTGGTAACAAAAAGGCCTTGTCTCATAGATATTTAAAACTGTTCAGACAAGGCTCTATCAGATTCCCTTTAGATAACACTTCCTGTCAGATGTAGTGTATCTGCTTGTTTAGCTACGCATACTTCACACAATGAAGCAGTTTTCATTGGCATGACCTGAGATGAATCTCCTGGCCCGAAAGAGGAGTTTTTCAAACAAAAATGCATATCAGTGTTTTCTTTAGACTCAGCCAAAGACAACATGTTTTTCTGCGGCACACACAGTCAAGTATGGGGTGTTTGTACAAGGCTCTGACGCACAGCTTCACTTTAATTAAAGATGCATACATGTGGCATGCCTTCTAGGGGAGGAGAGTGACCCTTCAGAAGGACCCGAAGGAATATGAAATGTATATTATGTGTTTACTCACAGTTTGATCAAAGAGTGAAGTGAGGCAAAGGCATCCAGGTGGATCCACTCGATCATATTACAGCTCAGATCACTGAAACAAGTCAAAGTAAAGTTAAAGGGACAGAAAGGAATTGTATTTACACTATGAATATTGTATCTCCATCACCACTAGATGTCAGTAATAAGTCATACGTCTCCATAGTTTGATCCTGTTGCTTCCCAACCTTTTTGGCTTTGGACCCCTTAAAATGAACTAACGTCTAATAATAAGATACATTTAGAGGTACAACTAGCATGTAATTAACAAGGAAAAAAGCTTTGAAGAAGATTTTGTGGTGAAGAATTATGTTTTGTTTTTCATCGTTCCTTTCCTGTTAATCATCTGTTGAAGCCTCAGATATCTTAGGAGCCCTTGGTGGGGTCCTGATTCCAAGGTCGGCAACTACTGATCTAGACGATGTATTTGAACAGTTTTGACAAAGGTTGACTTACAGTGCTCTGAGAGAGGTGAGCTGCTGGAAGGTGCTTGACTCTATCCTCTTGATTTGGTTATGCTGAAGCCCTCTGTTAGGGAAAAAATACACAGGTGGTGACCATGGGAATAATGGAAAAAGTGCAGGTAAACAGATTCAAATGTTGATTTCCATGCATATGTGTGTGCAATTGTGTTGGGTGTTGAACTCACATCTCTTGCAGTGCAGAGCAGTGGTGAAAACTGGGCAGATCTTCAATCTGGTTGTAAGACAGCTCCCTACAACAATTCACACAAAGCACATATAAACACAGTGACCAGCTGTGGATTTATAGCGTGGGAAATTATGGGGGTGACAGGATTATTTGAGTTAACAGTCAGTTCTGTGATCAAGGCAATATAGCAGGACAGTAATTATTTGGGTGGTGTGTGTGTGTGTGTGTGTGTGTGTGTGTCTGTGTGTGTCTGTGTGTGTGTGTGTGTGTGTGTGTGTGTGTGTGGGGTGGGTGATTGGATTTCATAGCACAGTGATTGTACAAATGATTGCTTGGTGGCACAACTCTCCACAGTTGGGTTTTGTGTATCAGTTTTTATACCTCTCACCCCCTCCTCTACCATTTGTGTGTGTACTCACAGCACTCTGAGGCGAGGCAGCTGCTCACACAGATCCAGAGGGAGAGCTGAGAGACCGGCCCGAGTCAGCGTCCTGTAGAGAAAAGGAGAATCCTCTGATCATTGTTGAAGTGCAAGCAAGCGAAAGGCTTCCCCAGTTCTGTGAGTCTAACTTGGTCCGACAGAAAGCTATGTAGGTTCGCCAAACCTGTCACTGGCTGGCATACCTAGCTTACCCCTCCCGTGTCAGAGTGTCCTGTACCGTCCCTTTCGCTCCTAGGATCCTAAAACACACATATTCTCTCTACTTTTCTTTCTGCTTATCCTTATCGGTCTCCTCTCTTTTTCTCTCATGGTTTTGGACTCCTAGGATTGTATCTCTCTCAAATGATTTGCTATTGTCTGTGATGAATCCACACGAGATGAAATAATACCACGCGTGTGATTGCTGGGATAAAGGAGACACTTACAAAATTTCCAGGCTGGTGGTTCCTTTCAGATCAGGAAACTCTTGAATCTGGGTTGCCCCATTAAGAGAACTGCAGCAACAAGGGAAAAAAGTGTCAGAAAAATCTCACACATACACACACACAAACGCGCACACACACACTTTGTCTAACAGTTCATTTTAGCCATCAAACCTTTCCTCCAACATCAACACAGGCTGTTTTGGCTGTCTCAAAAGACATCATAAGTCACACCATTCAACATGTTCTTACAACACACTCGCTCTTACCACATCAGCACGGCAATACACTAACACAACATCATTCAGTAGGCCATTACACATGTCCATTCAACTCTCACTGCTAGGGACAGAGGATGATTTAAACAGTGTTTGGGCTAACTCACTGGAATGGTTCCTACTGACCGCATGCATACTCACAGTGTGTGCAACTTAGGTAAGAACTGGAAAGCGGACTTTCCCACAAACTGGATGGGGTTTTCATAGAAATGACTGCAGGAAAGAAAGAAAGAAAATTACTTAATTTGTGTTTAGGAATGACCTGCGCTCTACATGATGTTGACATGAAATAACAATTATGTGTTTATTTAATACAACATGTCCACATTGTAGCACTAAGCATTAAGCTCACATGGTTTGGAGCTGAGGGTTTCCCACGAAGGCCCTCTCAGGGATGGCTTTGATATTGTTGTTATGGAAGCCCCTGCAAATATAAAAACATAGTTAGTCAGAGAGACTATCAATATGTTTCTGATTTTGTGAATGTGTGTGAGTTTAGAAGAGCGAGAGGCAAGTCATGTGTCCTCATGTTGCACCTGCCAGTGCACAGCTGAAAAACATTTTTGGATAAATGAGATGTAAACACGCACACATATGCTGTATCTATGTCACATATGCACGGTGTGGAACATCTGCTGAAGCAGAGGGAAAACATGGTTTGTGTGTGTGTGCAGGCGATTGAGTGCGTGGGTGTGTAGCCAGCACCTGCTTAGGGCGAGAGAGATTGTATCCGAGTGCCACATTAAAATCACTTAACGGGATTACTCGGGATAACGCAACCATGATAGTCATGTCAGGCAGGTGTGTGTGTGTGTGTGTGTGTGTGTGTGTGTGTGTGTGTGTGTGTGTGTGTGTGTGTGTGTGTGTGTGTGTGTGTGTGTGTGTGTGTCTATGTACTCACAGTTCCTGAAGCTTACTCAGTGTCCTGATGGCCACAGGGAACTCCTGCAGATCATTGTAGTTTAAATCCCTGAGAGAGAAAGAGAGACAATAAGATAAACAATGGTGATTGAAAAGTACATGGAAAAGGTCCAAGGCATGATGGAGGTTTTATTTCTCTGCAACCATAATTCAACCATATTTGATATTCTGTATTTCCGTGTGTGAGAAAGTGTGCCTGATTGCATATGTATGCGCAGCCATTTCCTCTCCACTCTGAGCGGCTGACAGCTGTAGAGTGTGAGGTTTGGATTTGACCTTTGACCTTTGCTGCTCTGACCTGACTATTTAGGTCTGTCACTGATTAGTTACCAAGGAAATGCTGGATCAAAACAATCATTGCTACAATTTAGTTGACTCAGCTCCTACGCAGGTGGCAGGAAAAGGGTTTTTATTGTATTTTTTTCTGTACTTGAGTATGTACTGTAGATATGTTTGTGAACATGGGAAAAGTGTGCCGTGTACATGTCTGTGCATATAAAGTATGCCTTTTGCCATATGAAGGCATGTGCCTGAGTATGCGTGCTGTTTTAGAAGATTCTTAGCCACCCAGGTCAAAGAAAATATAAAAGTACTGAGTTACAGTCAGCTGGATTTGTTTTTATTCGTTTCAAGTGAATCCCATTGACAGTACTTTTAGATATGTATTTATGTTTTTCCCCAAGTATCAGTGGATACTGGGAAATGTCTGTCTGTCTGTGTCTGCTCGGTCTTTTTTGCATAATGCAGTTCTGTTTTCCAGCAGTCCCCTGGACGGCTCCTCGTAGTAATGATTTTATAATACACACAAGGGTTGGGGAGGGTTGTGGTCATGCAGATGGTCTCTCGTATTTCTCATAAGCGAAGCCGCTGTGAGAGATTAACCCCTCATACCAGCGCAAACCCCACGTCAATGACACCTGTCATCTTATCCCGCTGAATCATCGGTCTCTGCTCGCCGCTGATGGCCCAAACACTTTAACACACACTATTCTTGTCCAGAGAGCTCCATCCCTCTTTTTCTCATTCTTTAGTTTCCCTTCATCCCCTTAAGCATGGCTCCCCTGACTTACACCCTGTTCCCTCACATTTCCCAGCATGGATAATGGCTTTTAAGTTGAGTGTTAAGCTGGACATGTGCTTTTGAGTGCACAGGCAGAGGTACTTGCTTATCTGCACACACACACACACACACACACACACACACACACACACACACACACACACACACACACACACACACATACACACACACACACACACACACACACACACACGCATACACACACACACACACACACACACACACGCACACACACACACACACACACACACACACACACACACACACGTGCCCACACACATGCCCATAAAAAGGAACGCATGATTTTTTTTTACATTTCAACAGGTTGTTAAGCAGCATGCCAGAAACTGTTTTCATCAGACCACCGTGAATGTTGCAGGAGACACATTTGCACTGTGTGAATTTCTCTCGCTTTCTTTCTCTACCTCTGTCATAAGGCAGTTAGTTTCCTGTGGTTTCCATATTAGTGTGTGGTTTCAATCTAGTTATCAGAGCTACGGCACGTACGCTCAAACAACTCTCCTGTAGCCAGGCTCAGCCGTAGCGCCGCTTAGCAATTACTTTTACAAAACATAGAGGAATCTGTTGATGTTACGTCAAGATAATCAAAGATAAACTTTTTATCTTCACATTCCTGTCGTTGGTTATGGTTTTGAGAAAACACCTGCTGAAATTACTAGGACATTCATCATTATGATTTCGCGCTGCACCTTTATTATTCTTTGGCACACTAGGTACATAAGATTTATAAAAACACATTCATTTCAGGTGTGTGTGTGTGTGTGAGAGAGATAGTGAAAATGTCTTGAGTAAACTTCTATCCAAAAAGCATGTGCACATGCACACGTGTGTGTGTGTCTGTCTGTGATTAAGTGTGTGATACTCACAGTGTCTCCAGACTGTGTAAACCTTCAAAACATCTCGCACCCATGCTCTGAATGTGGTTGTTATGGAGATGCCTGGGGAAAAAGGCCACAAATATTTTTCAACAAATCAGAAATGAAGGTCTCTAAAAATGTATCCACACTGCAAACAGTCAACATAATGCATATTTTCTCTGGTAAGTAGAGAAACCCAGACTCAAATCAAGATGTCACTTACAGAACGACGAGGGCAGAGAGGTTGGTGAATGCATAATCTGGGATGTGCGTGATCTGGTTGAGGGCCAGTGTCATGGCCTGCAGGGAGGCCAGAGAGTCCAGGGCCGTCCCGGGGATCTCTGTGAGGGAGTTGTCGTCCAACCACAGGTGTCTTAGGGAGCGAACCCCCCTAAAGGCCCCAGCAGGAACCTCAGACAACAGGTTAGCATCAAGACGCCTGCAGGGTGAGAGGAACTGAGCTCAGCGAGATAATCACCAAGTTTAAGAACAGTATGTTTGCTTATCTGCAACCGTGCTTGTGCGTGCATTAGTGGATTGTATGTCGTGGCAATGAAACACTTTGGCTTACAGGAAGGTTTTTATGAGAATTACACATCTTTTATTCTCCGTCTTTCATCTTTGCTGCAGGGTCTTAGAAGCTCCTCATTATGATTTATTCCCATGCTAAATAAGCCATGTCTAGCTTCACCAGCACAGACATGTATGAAATGTAAGATCAGAAAAACACAAACGTGTAGGAACAGTTGTGACCGGCCTGTTTTATTCTACCTCATCCTAATTATCTTGTGTGAGCAGACTTCCCTCAATGCCTGGAAAAGCGGAAAGGCGGAAAGAGGAACAGTTTAAGACGCATCTTCAGCTGTTCCTCCCTCATTCATTCTTTCCACTGGAGTCCCGCTGTCGCCATCAGTCTTTGACGTTTCCACCACTCATACACAAACACAACACCGGACACACACACAAATGCTCTCACACATGTGCTTTCATCTCTTTAAACCTAAGAAAGCTTTGTCCCTTCTTTCACTCGGTGTCCTCAACCCACGGGCAACGAGTGTGGACTGTGACACACACACCCCCACATAAATGCACACATGCATACACACTGTCCATAGTGATGAATGATCCCCTCTGGGCAGAGTTGACAAGCTGAGACCACTTCCTCTCGCTATTCTTCTTTCTTTGGCCCTTCACACTCATTCATTAATCTCCTTTTCCTCCCTCCGGCCCCTCTCACACTCACATGTTGTTTCCTACATCTTCATTTGATGCACTCCCAGCCGCTGCAAACCCCTTTGCGTCTCATTCCTTAACTCTTGTTCGTCTTTGAAACATCCTCCCTTGTCAATGTTCTACTGTGGTGCTTTGATTCTGGTGCTACAGCTCCTCCTCAGCCTCCTCCCCAGTCGGAGGCTTCACCAAACAAACAGCATTATCAAAGTGAAATCTGAACTTGAACTCTGAACTCTTGGCTTTTCTCCCCAGGGACATTTTCCATCAGGAGAGACAACTGTATACACTGGCAGATGCTCACACACAGGGAAACACCCTCCAGCATACATGTAAATACACATGAATGTGTTCATGCGCACACAGAAACAGCTTCAAGACATTTTCATCTTGTCTACTTCCTGAGCACACATTTTCTTCGGCGCTAAACATCATCCTTGTGCATCCTGTGTACTCCACCTGTGGACATTGGTTGTCCCTGACCCAATGCGCAGGATGAAAGCTACGGAAGACCCTTCATTTTGTTCTCCAGGGCAAAATAATAATTGCTCCTCTGGGTGGACCTGGACCTCTCCAGAAGGTCCAGACAGAACCAGGAATGTTTCACAGAAGCCAATAAAGCAGCAACTATTTCCTGTCCATCACATCAAAGTCTGAGGCACGATTACAGGAGAGAGAAATGGAGACAGAAAGAGAAAGTTCTCTTAAATGATCCAGGAGATCTGTGGACATGCCTCCCAGTTCAATTCTCCAGATGGCCAACATTTTATACAACGGGGGACTTGAAGGAGCATGTTTCACTACCATGGAGTCAAATCTATAAAAACAGGAATATTTTGATTTATGTTGCTTGTGGAAGTCATCAGTGGTGATTACGCTGCTTAACCTGTGGGCTGGGATCCAAAACAGTCTTGTCTCCTTATAACTAAACAACAGCAGCACTCAACATTGTGTGTTGTAATTGGACTGTTCCAAACAGTGAGACACATTTATTGACTCAGCTTCAGTTCGCTGCTGACAGAAGGATTTGTGTCTGAGATTAAGAGTATTATTTATTTGAGATGAAAGCCTCTTTTATACATTTATACAAATTTTGAATTTTCTGTCTCTCTTTGTTTTTACCTGGTGTGTTTTATGTCAGTGAGAGGCGCCAACAAGCTTCACTCTCCAAAGCCTTTCCAGTAATCTTTCTCCGCTAGGCTTATCATTACTGTAATGACAAGGTGCGTCTCTATAACCTGGCTCTGTGTGTGTCTGTTGTGTGTGTTTGTTTTTCAATACTTGAGAGCATCCCTATGTGAAGAAATTAAGAGACCACACACACACACACACACACACACACACACACACACACGTGTACAAACATACACAAAGACTGAAAACAGACATCATCCTAAAGTTTAACATACACGCAGGGACAGCCTGGGCCATAGTGTTTGCCATTTCAATCTCATCAGAATGATCCATTTGTTGGCAAAATAGTGTCAATTAATCTCCAAATAGCCGAAATAATGTTTTCTCTCGCCCTGCTGCACAGATTTATTTTAACTAGCTTGTTCTTAAACTGTACGTAGCAAAAACGTGATTCAAGACAGTTGATTAATGTAGCTTTCTTGAGTTTTGAAGAGCTGCCACATGTATTCATCTATAAACTGAAAGCTACTAACTGTTCATTTACTACTTTACCATGCAATTTAATTGTCAATTTCTTCTCTCCTCTCTGATTGCCATCACCTGTCTGCTCGGAGCACGCAGTCGCTACGCATGTACTGAGAGATTTCTTAAATGATCCACGCTACTCTTGTTACACCATGTTTCCATCCAAATATTTTTATGTGAATTGTCTAATTAGAAAAGCTGGATGGAAGCGGCATCTCCAGAATACCTCCAGAGCTGTCAAACCCACTGCTGCACCCGTAGGGGAGACCCCCTGCAATAAATCAGGAGAGAAGCCCATCAGCTCTTTGTTTTTCTTTTACTGACATTGGGAGCTCAGGTAGACACTTTATTCACTCAGCTGCCACATTTGTAACATTGGCCTTACATCCTCTTATGCTGGAATCCAACGGTTATGCAAATTGATCACGGTCAGCACGAATAGTCAGGCAATTATGTAATAATTGCGTGCAGGCGTGGTGACTGTGTTGATGGAGAGCAGGCCTGCTTAATACCAGACAGCAAAACGTTGTAGGTGGTAGAGTTGCACGTGCACGCCCCTTCAATTTTACAACTCCATGCAATTTGAACGTGTGTCTATACGATGAAGGAAATGGCTTTATGGGTATTTACAAATAATTATTAATTTGGAAAGCAGGGATGTTGAGTATGTGTGCGGTACAAAGTTGGGAGAGATGGGTTGGGGGGAGGAATTACAGATGAGGTGGTCCACATACATCCGCCCAAACATTCACGCTGACACACACACACACACACACACACACACACACACACACACACACATGTACATTGACCCCACCGATGAGACAATTATGCCACCAAACACTCTCATTAGCCAGGGGGATATCGGTGTGGGTGGTGGGAGAAGAACGGAGGAGCGGAGCGGACGAGGAAGAGAGGGGGAATTGATGGAAAATGGGGTTGTTTCACAGCTCATTGGAGATGCTCTCCCTGGCCTGCAGTGTCTGCTGTTTCCCTCATGGCTTCCAGATGCTACCATGAACTGCACTGACAAAGTCAGGCTGTGACTCCATACTTTCAGGCAGTACAGTGCAGAACTATTGCCGTATGGTCTGTAATATGTTAGCAGTACTCTATACCTGCACTGCGGTCAGAGCTGAGTGGTGTGGGTGGGTGGCCAGGGGATGTTTCATTCCCTGCTCGATGAGGTAAAGTCACATAATTAGTGTGTGTGTGTGTGTGTGTGTGTGTGTAAGAGAGAGAGAGACTCACAGAGATAGTAGGTTGGGTAGGTCCCATGGAGCATCATCAGGAAGTCTTTCCAATTGGTTGTTTTGTATCATCCTGAAAGACACATACAGATTATTCAGTCGAGGTAATAGCTCTATAAGTGATAGAGTGTGTTTGAGGGCACATCAAGCAGAACAAATAATTCCATCATGAGGGAAATCTGACACAAAAAGGAAAGGGCCGGTGAAAGCTTGAGGAGAAGCAGAGAATGAAGGGTAGAAGAAAAGAGAAAGAGAAGCTCCTTGGGTGGGCTGCTGATGTCATTCTCAGAAGAATGGAGCAAAACGCGAGGAGGAAGTGGCGAGCAAACAATATCCCTCTCTCTTTCCTCTCCCTTTTTTTTGCTCCCTTATTCTTTAAAGTTTGTATCGTGATCATCACGATACCTCTTTGTGAGTCTGCGAGGCCTTGTGTCACAACAGTTAAACATCTTAGCTTGCAGTAAAGTTGTTATAACAATATAGTATCTTTTCTTTGTGAGCTCGATGCCTCGACTGCCAAGTACATATCAGAATGATTTATTATCCATTAATTCATTTTGATATACTGTCAGTGGGTGTCTTGAGATGTAAAAAGCATACGTTGCTATATTTTCTTACTGATCTCAATGTGTCGTATTCTTTCGTAGTGTAGTGCATTTCACAATAGTCTTCTGTACAATCAATGCAGTCAGTGTAGAAAAAAATGCTGCTCAGGTTTTTAGAGGATCAGGGGAATGTTTCCACTGGGACGATGATGCCATGATAAATGCATCAAATTGAGCCTTTTCCTGTTTCAAAGAAATTCCCTAGGGGAAGCTTGTACTCCACTCATGGTTCATGACCTTGTGTGTGTGTGTGTGTGTGTGTGTGTGTCTGTGTGTGTGTGTGTGTGTGTGTGTGTGTGTGTGTGTGTGTGTGTGTGTGTGTGTGTGTGTGTGTGTGTGTGTGTGTGAGAGAGTCAGCAGGAAGTCAGCTTGCGGTTACCCTACACAAGGTCAGCAGTCCATTTGTGACATTAACAGACTTATTATAGTTATATATTTAATATATTGAGGAAGGAGATCAACAGCTCAGTTGCTCCGAGGGTCAAAGAGACCTACAAAGTTTGCTAGGATGTTATAGTGCCAAGCATGAATACTTTCAGACATGTATGCGTCCAGGATATGTATGTCCATCTGCAGTAATGACATAATAGCTGAGGATTCATGGCTGGTTCACTGGTTCTGTCTCGTTGAGTTTCATAACACAAGGTGAAAGCAGATCAAGATTCCCTCAAATTACAAACCACAATTCTCGAGCTAAGTTTATATTCTGTGGCAGAGCTTCTCAAGCTTTTCTCAGCGAGGGTCGAGGAGGGCTTGCATTTCCAAGGATCATGAAAACCTCCTTAATACCCTTGTCTCTCACCCAGTAGCAATATGGCAGTAACTCATTAGATGCAGGGGTCAGAAAATGCCTTGGTTTTTATTGCTTTGAATTTCCCCCCGGATTTAATATGTCACTGCAGCGCTAACAGTTGGTGGCCATAGATCATAAGGCACACTATGAGAAATGTAGTGTTGAGAGAACACTTTGAATGGCATTTTAAAGGGATTTCTTTTTGTCACTTGCTGTAATCTAGGTGGGTGGTGTGACTGGGAGGTCCCTGCATTACACCTGTGCGTGCGTGCGTGCGTGCGCGCGTGTGTGTGTGTGTGTGTGTGTGTGTGTGTGTGTGTGTGTGTGTGTGTGTGTGTGTGTGTGTGTGTGTGTGTGTGTGTGTGTGTGCGTGCGCGCGCTTGCTTACAACTGAAACAGGGCTTGTTTGGGAATGAAGGAACCAGCCCATAAACTATAACAACAGTTAATGATGCGTGGCCCGTGTGTTTTATTCAAGGCAGGAGCACAACTCTATCACCCCATAATGCTAGAGTGGAATAACCCTCCTGGGATGTGGGCCGAACCACCAGAGAGCGATAGGGTGGGAGGGTGGATAAGGTTACTCACAGAACTTTGAGGTTGTGGAGACCCTGGAGAGCGTGGCTTGAGATATACCTCAGCTGATTCCCTGAGATACGCCTAGGAGAGGAACACACAGATCAAAAAAGGGAAAACAAATGATACAAGTGAAAAGTGAAATTCAAGCACATGCAAGAAAACATTTACAAGTCTCATAAGAGAAGTTTTGCCTTTTGCTTTATTCTAAGTTTTTGGATTGAGCTGTATGACTTCATCCTTGAGTTCCTGCTCTGGGGTTACTGCCGGGGCAGTATGCAAATAACAATATTCGATTCCCTTTCAATGTGGTTGCTATTGGCCCAAAAGCACTCCCTGAAACCTTAACCAATCCTGGGAGTTCTGATGAGTGAGTAAAGACTGAACTGAATGAGACAGAGACTGGGTCAACCAGTGCAGCCTGAAAGTATATTTGCTTGTGCGCATGCAAGTGTGTCTGTGTGTGTATATAGTAAGGTGCATACTATATACGCACACACAAGCACATATGTGTGTGCAGTGTGGATGCGTGTGCTATTTTCAATGTCCTTGAGGTAAATTGGGCTCGTTCTGAGGGGCCTTGAGGACAGCAAGGGAGAGAAACCACACACATTCACATAAGCAATCCAATCAGTTTGTTTATCAAACACAGCACCTAATGGTCATTTGTGAGTGTGTATAAGATGTCCAAATAAATAACGTTCAGTCCAAACGAGTGACTCTCAAGGTCATGAGCTGGAAGCTCAGTTTAAACACATTTTTGGTCTTCACAGCTCGAGACCACCCACTTTTATTAAACACGCGCACACGCACACACACACACACACACACACACACACACACACACACACACACACACACACACGCACAAGGGTTAAAAGTCACCCATTGGCATTCTCCTGCTCACACCGATGCTCTACAGGTGACATTTGCCTGACATTTCAGTCTCATGCAGACTGCCTCTGGCTGAGTTGTTCCATCAGTGCCAGAATATTGAAATATTGATATAGCACTCTGCCTGTCTTTCCAAGCCACTATCATCCAGATGGTAATGGACGAGAGCTCCCAGCAAACTCCCTCTGACATCTGATATTCATGTCAACATGTCTCAGTCTTATTACTGTGCGGTGGCAAACCACACAGCCCCTCCCGCGCCTGCCAAATCTCACACTCAGCCCAGTTTAGAACTCTAGTAGAGCTTCTATTTATCAACACAAGCACACACACACACGCTCATACTCATAGATGGATACCCACATTGGCATACTAGAATACAAAATGGACTGATCTTAATCCAAGCTATTGTGGTGCCATTTAGTCATGCCTCTCAAACCACAGTCAAAACTCATTCAAACAGACTTTGACTAAGTCACATGAGGTTTTATTACAGATTTCAGACATGGAAGACACAGATGACAGCGTTGGTCTGCAGTGACTGCTGCTCTTTGACCTCACAAATTCTAATATTCATTCTTATTTCAAGATAAAGGAGTTACATTTGCACGAAGATCACTAAGCACACGTAAATAAACATGTATACTGCCCATTTGCTGTCCCTCAACGGGCAATAGGTCTGCTACTTCAATACCATTTCAGTTTCCTCTATTGCACAAGCTGGTCACCGGGGACCATTTGGAGAGCTACTTTTCCAGAGGTAACTATTTTAATAGACCTTCCTAAGGTCCTGACACCAGTAAAATAGATCTCAGCCCATGTCCTTCTTTTGATTCCTGTTCAAACACATTGGACAAAACAAAGATATAGGTAGCAACAAAGAAAAATAAATGTCTTCAGTGGGGGGGATGAGCAGGGCCAGCAATTTAGAGTTTTAGAAAACAAACATTGTAGTTAAGGCCATGGTATGATGTGTATATCCTACTGCCAAAACAGCCTTTCTCTATTAGCCGCACCATTGGAGCCAAAACAGCATTAGAGTGGAATCATGTTTTTTTTGCCGACCATTTGTCAAATGGATAATTATGTCGAAAGTGAAGATGGATATTTAAAAAGGAAAGAAACGCTCAGACGTTCTTGATAGACATCAACAGAACACCGGCAGTTGCCATTGACCAACTGTTTCCATGATATCAGTGTGTGTATTTATGTGTGTACGTGGGTGTGTGTGTGTAAATGATCGAACGTATGAGTAAATGTTCCGCACTTAGCCTCCTAGTCATTCCACATCAATCTCATTCTAATGAAAGGCGCCTTGCTCTTGTCAAACCGTGGCTCCAACAGTTTTTTCTTTTAATTTGATTTGGGGATGGTTGGAATTTTTCTTGGCCCCTGGACTGGGTTGATAAAAATTCCACCTCAGCATAATTCAGCTCGATTGACGTGATTCATAGATAAAATAACAGAGGCTAGTGTGTAGTTCAAATGTATGGGAGAGAAGTGGGAGGGGTGGTAACAAAGGTGAGACCACCCTGCTATCAGAGCTGATCTGTGAGGGCATCACTGAAGCATATCAACTGCTGATTATCCCATGTATCACCATGTCCCATTGCCTCAAAATAATAAACAATAAAGACATAATAAAGACCTAGACAGCAGAGACAGCGTCATACGTTGGGATACTATCTGAAGTAGTGATAGAACACCATAACGGTAGCGTGGCCAGGATGGCTGATAAGAGTCGATGAAAGAAGCAGATGAGGATAAACCGGTTTTATTGTCAGAGAGAGGGTGGCCTGGTGTGTGGGTGGGTGTGTCTGTAAGTACATTTACATGTATGACCTTTTTCACCCTTGGTCCATCAATAGAAATGTTATCCCTCCTTCTGTTAGGAGGTCCAGCCTGAGGGTCAACCACTTAACCTGGCGTTAACCTTTGAAATTACTTGAGTAAAATATAGACATGTGGAAAACAGTGTGTGTGCATGTGTGTATGAGCTAGAGACAAGCAAACAAAACCCAATGTTGGCAGCATTAAACAGAAAAGCTTTAATTGACCTATATAGTCCCAGCTGTGGAGCACCTGGAGTATCAGTATCAGCTAATATCGTAAACCCTTAACCCTCACCTACTCTATACTCCTGGCCTATCAGCTGATCTTATCATCATGAAGAAAACAAGAAGGGCAGCGCTGGCCACCACTTGCCACTTTTCTCCTCTAAGGTTTGGAATTTGGTTGATAGTCAGAGAGCACATTCCAGAGTTTTAGTTTTGAGCCGATAACAGGAGCTAGCACCGTATTCCACGCACTTTTACTTTAGCTGATAATATCGTGTGTCAAAGCCAAGAGTAATAGAGGGTTTAAAAAACTCCAGTGAGATTGTTTTTCCCATCAGGACACTTTGAACGGGCTGATTTCAACTCTGTATTTAGGAGGTGATGGATGATTCAGATAATGATAAGATGAGCATGAGAGACTTGATCCAAACGGATGATTATGACGGGATTCAAAGGAAGAAGGCACAGTGACATGGGATCTCTCAAGGTACAAACAGTGTGGACTTTGATACTGATGATAGGTGGAGAGGATGATCGCCTTCAAAAGCAGTTTTCAGGAAGGGCTTCTAGGGTGACGAGTTCCCTGAAAACACCTGCTGTCAGTTCCAAGTTGAAATTAGATAAGAAATAGATAGTGCATCTTTGATATTAGAGGAGGACATTGAATACAGGGCAAGTCTTTGATATGTCATTGGATGAGTAACCAGTCTTAGAGTCTGTACCTGATTGCCTGCAATGTTGCCCTCTCATTAGTCCATAGACATGCAGTCTGCCTCTCAGTCGCCTCTCTTCATGCTCTTCATATTGACTGACAGCTGCGTGCAGGTTTTTGTGTTTGAATTAAGAGTAGATTCACTGATCAAAGCGCTAAATGAAGGCTCAATGAGAGGTGTCTGAGGTTAATAAAATGGAGGAGTAATGCAGCATTGATATTGTTAACAAGGAGTGTAATTACCCCTCCTGAAGCAAAGGGAGGTTTTCTAAATGCTTTGTGAATTAATTTAGTCCCCACTTTTGAGTTTAAAAGGTATTAGCTGTCTGCATTTTGATACTATAGAGGTGAGAGCTGAGCGAGGGGATAAGATGCAGCATAATACATTTTACGTTTATGAGAGGTGCTTTAAAAGGACACCTTCCTCCTCCTCTTACCCATAGTGTAAAACAGGATGAAAGCTGGACTTCTTGCCATAAGCAGATTTGTCTTGGTTTGTAAGAATGTGTCGAGAAAAAAAGTAGAAAAACTATCAAAGGCAGTGTCTACAGCTTGCAATAGCCTGCAGTCAAATGGAGATGGGGGGCTGTAGAAATTAATTGGAAAGGAGGGAGATAAAGTGAGGGAGTGCAGACAGGGAAGTAGAGCCCAACATCAAACAATTTATCACTTCCAGTCACAACATGCCTGGCCCTTGCTTCTCCCTGTGCTACCAACAAGTGCTGTGGACCCACATCAAACGCTCTCGCTCTCAAACCGACTGTGTTTAGAGCCTTGGTTTGTTTTTCTAAGCGCTATAACTTGTTGTAATTATAATGTGTTTACCATAACCTGCTCTGCTCCCTCTCGCTAAACCTAGACGGGAGTGGATGTCAGAAATGTGCTTCTCCACGCCTTGGAACATCATCACCGTCTCAGCATGTTTCCAGAAATGGTCAGCAGGCTACAAAATTGGCTTTAGGGCAGGAACATCCTCCTTGGAAGAGTTACAAAGCAACAGAACGTCTCCATAAAGTGTCAGAACACAAGAGCGATACAGAGGAAGCAAGATCAACGGGGCTGTAAAACACTGGGAGGATTGTCTCCGGACAAACACTGCAGATCCAAGACCCCCACCCTCCTTTTCCCCAATGCAGGCAAATTTCAGCATTGATGTTCAGCTTCACTCTGCACTGTGTGGTTCTGATTATTAGGCCATCAGCAATATCTAACCTTCACCGTTTTTACGACAGCAAAGGTTGAGATCAGCAACTCAATGCACAACAATAAATCAAGACTCTAACTTCAAGGTGTTACAAAACCTCATCGCTCGGCTTTCGCTCTCCACTTCAGATCCGGTTTGACTGCGACTCCGAGTCGACTGAATGGTTATTCAGCCGACCTTTTACTTTCATCGTGATTAGCTCATGCGTCACAGACTGCAGCTGCAAGAATTAACAAAGAAAACAGTGGGCTGTTCAAACACCGCAAGCAGACACACACTGCAGGCTTCAGAAGTAAAAGAATCAGGTGAAGGCTGACATACACACGCATTCACACCCTCAGGCCATATCTGAGGGCAGCCTTTGTCAAACCGAGACTTAGCCGAGTTCTGCTGAGTGGTCAAATCCGATACCGGCCAAGTCGACCGAAGAAATGTTCAAAAAGTTGTGTTGCGGCGTGTGTCCTTTCATCAGCCCTTTGAGAGTGAAACCAATACCTTTGTGAAGTACTGACCAAACTGTGCCTGTGGCACAAAGTATAGAAGTCAAGGAAGTCCAAATTCTGTCTTGTTTTAATTTTAATTTTAACATTGTTTAATTTGTTACCAGCCGAGAAAAGTATTAGAATGGTTATCTGTTTTGGCATTTCATTCATTTAGTGTATCTGCAACAATATCAAAACATTTCTAATGATACCCAACCGTTTGCATACTTAATGTTATATAACAAGAAAAACACAACATTCTTATTTTCCGCAATTCTGTCCTAAAGTCCTCCTATAATGAGTTGTTTGGAAGAGGCTTATGTCTATGTGTGTACTGCTCCTGCTGAGCTGTCCAGCTGAAACAAAGTGGGGAGGAGGCTTGGATGCTGAGCATAGAACCTGCTCTCTGAACACTTTAAGAACTATATATTCACCCTGAGTGAATATCAGGTTATATTCGCCTCCCTCTTTTGTGCAGCCATCCCAGGATCTACTCATATATTGCTGCAGGCACTTTCTTCGTAGGAGAGATCAGAGGCAGGCCAGAGTCATCAATCCCTATCACTCGGCCTGCGCGTATCAGCGGCTCAGGGAATGGCTGTTTCTTGTCATGTGTGAGTTGTGATGATGGAGTTTTATCAATTAAATGTGAGCTGAATGATTTTGTACTCACAGTTCTGATAACAGGTGCAGTCGGTGGAAGGCTCTGGGCTGGATCTCACTGATGTTGTTCATGCTGAGATCCCTAGAGAGATAAAAAAAAAGGGGAAACATGAGTATCAAAGTATCAATCAATGTGTACCTTATCAATGTTGCGTGTAGGTACTCTCGGCATGTAACATTACAAATGATTAAAACGTGGTTTTCACATGACGATCAATCATCAAGACTGGGGAGTAGTATACAGAGAGGTTAGAAGGTTAGGTAGAGAGGTTTGAGGACGAGAGGGAGGAGAGGGAGATGTAGAAGAGAAATTTTCCCCAATGATTCATTGTTGGGCAGCTGTAATTTCCTTCTCGTCCCAGTGACTCTTTCTCTTTTCCAGATGTCTCACTCTACCTTCTCTCAGATCTGACCCCTCAGCCTCCCTCCATATCTATCTATCTCTCGCTCTCGCCTCTTCTTTTTTCCTCCTAAGGTTTCTCAGGAGACCACTTCCTTTTCCTTTTGTTCATGGCTGCAACATAGACACACTCCATTTCTCTGCGTCTCTGACACACACGCTGACGTGAGAGGGTGTGCTGAGGGGTGAGTGTTGATGCAGCTGCGTTGCGGTCAAAGAGGGAGAGGTGCAGGATGCTCCAATACAACATGCATCCACACTCGCACACTCACTCCCTCAACACACACGTAACCTACTTTTCTACACTTGGGATGGTATGAGGACAACTTATGTGTCAGCCTCTGGTAGAAAACATACATAACCTTGTGGCCTGAGTCATGTAAGGTCATCTCTTTGATAAACACAATGGAAGCAAGGAGGTGCTACGTCACCCCTTCTTTGCTTTCACAGCCCTTGGGGTCTCGCAAGAGTCTTCAAGAGTGAGGCTTGTATGTGCGTGTGTCTGTGTGAGTATGACACTAACCATTGCTCATAAAGCCAGACCACCGGGCTAGCAAGTGTAAACCGTGCTCTCAGAAGCCCTTTGCAGTTGGGAGTTTTGACACACTGGGTGTTTGTTTGTCAAGTCAGCCAAGCTGACAGGGGTGCTGGCTGAATCTATCCGCAGGCGAGATCTATATTCAGCTTCAGGCACGATGTGGAAAAAGCACTGCATGGCAATATTTAGCAGTTTGACGAGACAAATTCAGTATACCAACAGTTTGGTGCCCCGTCAAGGATGAACTCCCATTGTCACTGGGGGTGAGGTGGGTTCTCACCATGTGATGAGCTTGCAACGTTAACTGTGTCGTTTTGCTTTGAGATTTTTTTTAGGTCAGATATTTACAGTGTGCAGCCTCTGCTGATATTTAATATTTTCCTCATGAAAGCATAATTTTTGGCATGTTCATATCCCTTCATAGGAATTTCCTGGCCCTTCCTGGGAGGTCTGACTGCAGATAGAGGGGTTCAAGGTGTTTCTCAGGGTCTAGGACAAATTGGCAGGGTGGATGCTTTCAATCAGTGTTGAGGGGAAAATGGTTGCTTTTGTCTGTAACAGAATATAATAGCGCATTAATATTCCACATCACAATTCCTGGCCTCAACTTTGCTGTATGTTTTAAATAGCATGTCCCTGTATTGTCTGCATCTTGTGTTCTGATAGGCAACTACAATACTCTATAAACAGAGATTTTACCTGTAGGGATTCTACAGGTAAATGCTGAATTTATTCCAGCGCTTATTCCTTCTGTAGTCTGAGTAGAATTGACCAATCACGTTCGAGCAGGCTTTGGTCAAATGCAGGTAAACCATCCGTGTGGAGAGCAAACAAATCTTGGAACCCACTAGCTTTCGTCTGACGATGATTTAGTTAAAAAAAAAAAAATATTAGCTTGTCAACTGCCTACTTGTGAAACAATCCGGTTGTACACGTTGTCTCTCAACTACCACTCAAGTCTTGTATCTCAAGTTCCTAATTGGACTGTAAACAACGAGCAGCGCAGGGAAAAGGAAATCCTGGCCTGGATATCCGCTGGCTTCATCGGACCCCTACAAATATAGCCCCTCACCCCCAGAGACGTTTTCGTTGTCAGACCGATAGGCATTATGCACATTTACTATGCAGCGGAGAGGGGTAATGTATATTGACAGCTGGTGGTGGTAATGCACAATAAAAGGGAGCAATGGGCCAAAAAAGGAGAATAAGAAGGAGAGACCGCAAGCCAGAATAAATAATGGAAGTTTGGAAACAATCAGAAAAGGCTTTGCAAATGTTTTAGGAGGTTTGGAGCTTTAAGGATACGCATACTGCAGTGTGGTGTGAAACATATGATGTTGCAATGTTTGCTCTCAATAAAAACTCCACAGGTCACCTTTAAATATTATAGGCCAATTTAAAAATATTTGTATCTAATTATAATATAATCTAATAAGATTATATTTAAATTATTGCAGGAACGAACTAAAAATATATTTCAAATTTTCTTTTAAATACACATCAGCACTCCTCAAAATGTAATGCAGCGTAACTAATTATTTTTCTTAAGAAGCATCATCTAATATAATAATTCAGAAATAAAAAAAATAATCAACAAATACTGTGTAATCTATCACTCTCTTTTCTCACCTTTGCTGACCTTCGGTCTCCCTCTCCGTAAAAGTACCGTGTTGATGTCATGTGAATTATTTACTTCATGTTTTTCCCATTTTTGTCCATGGAGTAATTTGGGGACGAATGCAACGTGAAGTGTAATGCTGAGTGCAGTGCACTATTGCTTGATTAAAGTCAGGCGTAAATATAAGTGATAACAAAGTTGCCATGGAGATGACACAGCCAGCAGTAACAGCGAACCAAAAATTGACATAATCAAGACTGGGTGACATCACATATAATGACACAGGAAGCACACGATTACCTCATAGGACCTCAGGAACAATACACACCTTAATTCTGTTCATTGTCCCTGTACTAATATTCTGAGAAAAATCTTTATTGGAAAATCCTGGGGGATCATTAAAGCATAACAACACACTCACATGCAGACCCACGCGTAGACACACCCATCACCCAGCTCATGGGGATGCGCCACAAGATTGGAGACAACGCTCCATTATCTGGTCCTGATTAAATAAGCCATAAACAAACGTGTGAAGTCCATAACAGCGGCCTCACTTAGACAGAATAAACACACAGCAATGGAGAGAGAAAATGTTTAAAAATAAAGACACACAGTGGTGAGTCATGGGGAAAGGTTGAATGTAGCTCAGCTCTGCTGTGCTCTCCAACGAGCTCATTGGGCAGCCGGAGAGAGAGAGAGACATTTCTGCTTTGCAGGCCAAGGCCTCCGCTGACAACTTGACGTATCGTTGGAAGGCGCTGCACTATGGCTTGTTTTTAAAATCAAATAACAGCTGTGGCTTTTTTAAACCATGATAATTATGATTGATGACTACCACATGTGCATTGTGTCGGCTGGCGCTGTGACGTGCAGATATTTTCAGCGCAAATAAACGGGCGCAAAATAAATGAGTAAGAGAGCACTTAAAGATTTTGCAGACTCCGCAGTGTATGGGAGTTTCACAATTAGAATTAAGGTTTCTGTGTCCCCATTTTATGGGCACCTCTAATGTGTGTGTGTGTGTGTGTGTGTGTGTGTGTGTGTGTGTGTGTGTGTGTGTGTGTGTGTGTGTGTGTGTGTCAGAGCGGGAGAGAGACAGACACAGATACTGACACACATATTTGCACTGTGTGCAGTACAATATTTTTTCCCCATTTATAGGTGACTGCGGTGTGTGTGGTAAGATATCTGTCGCTCATTTTCACACCCCTATTGTTTTCCAGTGAGCCTGCATATGTGGTGGGTACAGTCCCTGGTTGCGTTTTCACCACATCATACATGAGTGCTGCCAGGGCATGGAGACAGATTGCTGTGTGGGTCTGCCTGTGTGTGTGTGTGTGTGTGTGTGTGTGTGTGTGTGTGTGTGTGTGTGTGTGTGTGTGTGTGTGTGTGTGTGTGTGTGTGTGTGTGTGTGTGTGTGTGTGTGAGAGGGACAGAGAGGAAGTTGCTGTGGTTTCTTTTCTTTATTTTTCATGCGAGTATTCAGTAGGGAACCGTGCTGCCTTATCTTTGCCATCACGGCGTCCAAAAGCTGCCCGATATTGCTCCCAGGACAACACATCTCTCAACCGACAGAGGCACACAGGCCGTCTCCTCCCCTCTGATCCCTGTCTGCTGCTGAATGATGAACTAAAGACGCCTGAGCAGTTTTCGGAGCAGAGGATGCAGACATGGAGACCCATGCTCATCCCTCAACAAACACAATCCCAAATGTGCCTCTTAACTGTTCTTTTTATCCCGATCTGCTGTGAACCCGCAGAATGACTGACAAAGCCCCCAGTGATCTCTTTCTCTTTCCCAGGAGAGCAATTACATTTTCATGTGCCTGCATGTAATTGAGTGTGTTTAAGCACAGTAGCATGTGTGAAATTGTGGCCAATGTTGCAGCATTTGAAAGAGTAAGAAAGAAATTGACATTTTTCCATTCCTATTTTCATCGTTCCGTGATTTGCAGATACACAATGTGCTCTGATAGATCGTTTATTCATTCCTCTCCAACGTGTGTGAGTGTGTACGCTTTTGTGCATGTGAATGTAAGAGAGGAAGGTTTGGCACAGGAAGAAGGGTAAATCACTGGATATTTTACTACTTTAGGCTGTGATTGATAGAGTAACCAAGGCAAGGAGCTTGTCTTAAGGGGGGAACGGAAGCATGAAGAAACAGAGGTACATTTCCATTCATTAGCCTTGGTCCTTTCTCTCCCTCTCTCTTATGCCACTCTATCGCTCACACTCACTCTTTTCTCCCCATCTCTGTTTCACATTTCAACTGGAGCATGGGGTAACACAGTCCGGTAGTTACAATAATGTGATTTATCATATTTCCTCTTCGCCGTCAACAGAACTACTGAAGTATGCTATCGGCACTGTGATCAAAGGAAGTGTGTGGGTGTGAATGTGCCCCTAGGTCTGTTGTAGCCACTTTCAAACTGAAAGCTGACAAGAGTTGGTTGATTTAGCTCAAAACAACTGGCCACATCATATAAGTAAAAAAAAACACCCGTATATGAGACAAACATCCACAGGCACACTCCAGGCTCCAGGTGGCTTTTGTGGCATGGATGACGGACCACCCCGAGGAGTGAATGCTCCCTGTGAATGAGACGGATGCAATCAGCAGTCAGGTGTTGGTTTCTATCATCAATGGGGAAATGTGTCGATCAGACAAAGCTAAAAAAAACTTGAATGGAAAGTTTCCGGAATGTCGATCAAGCTTATGATTACATGCAGGTATAGGACATAATGCAGAAAAAGCATGCAAACAAACAGGCTTACATTGTTGCTCTTGAGAACGATGTTTTTCATGACTCTCTCTCTCTCTCTCTCTCTCTCTCTCTCTCTCTCTCTCTCTCTCTCTCTCTCACCCACACACACAAAATCACTTCACAAGAGCCATGCCCCGAGGCCTTCCCTCTCACTTCCTTCCCTTCCCTGCTCTGTCTCTCTCTCGCTCTCTTTCTTCTTGCCTCCCTTCCAATCTTCCAATCCCTTTCTCACTCGCTCAGGTGGAGACTCTTACCAAACCAACAGCAAATAATGGCAGTAAGCGCTGTACCTTTGAAGGCGGCTTATCCGTCAAGAACATTAGAGTAATAGATCTTTAATGGAAATCAACAACCAAAGCCTTGCCCAGAGGGCAGGAGTTCTGCATTAGCGGTGCTTGAGCCACACCTTGGCTGTCTTTTACAGTAACTATGACAGTAATGTCTTCGGTCTGATCCTCTCCGCTTAGCACTCTGAAACAGTTAAGGCTACGATGAAAGAGGATCTTTTATTCCACACAATGCAACTGGTAGTCAATGCTCGGGCGCCGCCTTAAAGAGTGCCTAAATGGTTGTTTGTGTGTGTGTGTGTGTGTGTGTGTGTGTGTGTGAGTGAGTGAGAGAGAGAGGGCAGAATGTGTATGTGTACTGTGTGTGAGGGTGAGGTCTAAGTGTGTTAGCTTTTTCAATCTGAATAGACGCACTGCTTCGGCATTCAGTTTCTCTCATGGTCACACAGCTTGCACACACACACACACACACACACACACACACACACACACACACACACACACACAAAGAGTCAGGAAGGAGGGTACAATGCTGTCCTCCCCTCCTCCTTCCTCTAAAGATGTGTTTTTTTTTCTTCCTCCCAGACTTCCTGGGAGGGGTACACTGCCCTTTGTGTCCGAAGGCAGTCTCTCTTTATCTTTCCCTCTCTTATTCTCTCTTTCTCTCATTCACGGGCCACAAAGAGCAAGGGAGAGGGCGAGGAGAAGTCTTTCACCTGGATAAGGAGGGCCACGGGGAGGACTCGGCTACAAAAGAACAGAGAGGGAGGGAGGAAGAGAAAAGAGGAGATAACGAGACAGAAAAGGGAGATGCGTCTGTGTTTTTGTCTTCCCATGTTTTGTGCTCTTTTCTGCTCGCTGCGGTTTAGGGGAGAATGACAGGCGGATGTCTGGGTGGAGAAAACGTCTGTTTAGTCTGAGGCCATGTCATGGGAAACATATTCATTCCCTGTGGGACTTACTCATACCCTGGTATACTGCACATACACATGTGCATGTACACACTCTATGTCCGCTCCCCGTCCTCCCACACACACCCTGTCATGAGACGCAGAGGGGGGCGTGGGGTGGGGGGGTCAAGCACTTCAGTAATGGAACAGGAAGTGTCGGAACAGTCGGCACTACACAACATACAACTGCCTCCAACATGTGGACAGGACCGACAGGCAGCTGTTGTGGGTAGGACATAGCTTTGGGAGCAAAAGGCATTCATAGCCCTGTGCATAGTCCACTAATCTGTTATTTTGGCATGTACACTTTGTCTGCCTTTCATATATGTTTGTTACATGACTTGCGTGGACAGCGTGTTAGGTTTCTTCACAGATCGAGGCTGACAGTTTATGCCACATGAAGGAAATGTTTCATGAGCATAGGACAACCACTTTGCCACAGAAATCTGTTCAACATAATGGCAAAGATGTGTGGAAAAGGGTTACAAATTTCACCACTTTTCCACACATCCTGAAAAGGTATCTCTTACAGAGGTGTCCTTTCCTGCACACTGATTCTCAGCAGATTCTCAGCAGTGGATACAACAGTAGATGAAACCCGATGAGTGTTAGTGTCAGGCTCTATTATGACTTCATTTGGTTGAATGGCAGAAACAGGAGGACACTGAATCTAGTTAGAGTACTGCTCAAATCCACTCCTGGCTCACTCCTCTTTTACTGCCGCGCTCACAGATGATCAGCTCGTCTGCTCCATATATTTAACAGTATCCACGGATAACATCTAGACCTGAACTTAGATCAGCACTTGATGAAATCTTACCCCATACCAATGAGGACATATGGCTGCTGTTGGTTTAAAGAGATTTAGTTTGGCCTCTTGCCATGCATGTAAAAACTCCAGATTTCCTCTTTTGCTGCTTCTCAGACATGTAATAGAGACGTGAGTAAGTCTGGCTGCAGTTGCAAAGGCTCTGAAGTGGCAGAATTCCCTCCAGCCTCTCTTTACAGCAGATGGAAAATACACCTGTGAAGTCCAGTTTTAGCAGGAATTATACTATTGCCTTATTCCCTCATAGTGACCTGACCGCTGTGTCTGCATTCAGATCAGTTCACCTAACTATATCCTGAAGAGTCATGCCTTTCTCTCCCAACTGTATTCATCTCTCCACCTCCTCTTTTCTACATCCACTTTCTGGACATTCCTGTGCAGTACCTCCATTTGGCTTTACGTGTATGTGTGTGCCCTGAGGTGTGTTGCATGTGTGAAATTTAAGTGTGTCTGTGATTGCTTCTTTGTTCCCGTTAGCTAACTCCCGTCCCAGTGGTCCATTCTCCCCCATCTAATCCCTGCTAGCATCGCTGTATCAGCACTGCTCTGAGGGATGCTTTGATGCTGCGTGTGTGTGTGTGCAAGCAAGCATGCATGCATACATCCATCCTTGTGCAACGTATTTCCTTGTGTGTATGTGTGTGTGTGTGTGTGTGTGTGTGTGTGTGTGTGTGTGTGTGTGTGTGTGTGTGTGTGTGTGTACACATTGTTGGAAAGGGCATTAAGTATCATTAGCTCTCACTAGTCATCACCTGCACACTGCCAGCCAAACATGAACCACTTTAGTCGGCAGGCCTGGCCAGCGATCACAAAGATAGCAGGCAGACAGAGACAGACAGACCTATATCAAGAAACAGGGGGGACTTGGACAACTATGTCCTCCACTCAACGCTATCAAAACGTATGTAAACATCCTCCTTTATGTCTCAAGCTCACTATTTTTGTCATGTTACGCTTCATTCGTTTTCACAGATATTTCTGTGCTCTACAGAAGGGAGAAAAGAATATGTCGAAATAGAAGAGTACGGTATACGATCAAAACGAGACATATACGAGACAAAAAACTGCATTTCTACATGATTTTTAATTAGTAATGTTTGCACTGATCTTGTTTCTCTTTCAAATTTGACAAGCAACAACCGCAATAGAGGACCTTGTTTGCGGCGAACTTCAGTAAACTGTGAACAACTTTCGTGGAGAGATCAAATCCTAAATTTGGTTTAAATCTGCTCCTTTTAAGAAAACGTGGTATTTTACTCTCATATACAAACAAACATAAGTAGTTGCATGTATGTGTTATGTAACCTGAGCCACATACACTGACAGCTCGCAAAGTCGCAGGTCATGGATGCACATATGTACTGTATATGCATGTGCACGCACTCGAACAGTTGGGGACATTTGTCGTGGCCTGGACCAGGATTGGACAATGCCTTCTCTGTAGTGGAAAAGAGAGGGCTAGTGCACTTGCACAGATTCATACACACACACACACACACACACACACACACACACAAACATTCCCATGGATTCCCAGGGTTGGGAAGGGGCTGAATAGGAATCTGGGCCATGCAGGCATTCTGAATCCTCTCAGTCAGAAGCAGCCCTTCACCCCTCAACCACACGTCGCACCAAGCACATTCCTCGGTCCTGTGTCATACTTGTGTCATGCTGCCATCACACGAAACATACAGATTTACATATTTACTCGGTTGGCACAGGTCTGACCCCAACAAATACCAACCACGATTGTGTTTAGTCCACATGCAGGCTGTGCATATACTCTCCAAACATATTCCCCACTTTACTTCCCCGATCTCCACCCTAGTTCCTTTTAAGATCTTGTGTCGTGATTGCTTTCTGTTTTTTTCAAAAGGACAGGATATGGAGCGGTAGAGCACACTATGGCCTCTGTGTCTTCTCCGCCTGCCGCTCCTGAGGGAATCGTCATTGTTTCCATTGTTGTCCTCTACCTGCCTACCTGCCGTCTGTCCCTGGGCGACATTTAAAAGCCTCCCAGGTTGCTCTCAGGAAACCACAAACCGCAGCACTATCCAGCGCTAACTGCCTATCCCTTCTCTCCAACACCCTTCTGGCATAAATATCACTTTCGTAGCAGGCCGAAGCTGCTTTTTCTGCTGGTGTTCACCGCTGGGCCTCCAGGGAATCGAGGAGAGAGCTGAGGAATTGGCACCTGAGCCAAACATTTCAAGTTTGCAGCAAGGAAGGAAGAAACAAAGTAGTAGGGGATGGAATGGACAAAGGAAATACTTTGTGAATAGATTAACTTTGATGACATACAGTATTTCACTTGGGCGATATGGAGAAAATCAAATATCGCAAATATGTTTTTATATCAATATTATTACGATCATTTTTAGAATTTTGACCACCTTTCACAAACATTTATACAATGAGACATCAGTAATGTGGCTATAATGACTCGGTAAAGGCAAATAATAGAAAGCCTACAACAGTCTGGCAAGTTCAGAAAATTACATCACAACTATAGTGCATTTTTAAAACCAGGAAAACGCTTATGCTCTCATGAAATATCCAAAATCTAAGAAGATATCTTGTCTCATACCATGATACCGATATAATATCGATAGCCATATGTTACCCAGCCCTGATGTCAATGTGTTATTTCTCTTTATTATGCCTTTAACTCTCCTCTCCAACTCTGATCACAGCTGCTAGTTAGTTGGCTTGTCGCCAAATCACCTCCTCCCTCAACCAACACACACACACACACACACACACACACACACACACACACACACACACACACACACACACACACACACACACACACACACACCTTGAAAACATTTACCATTTGTGTTGGGTACACACCCTTCACTTTCATCTGCTGCCCTGAGCTATAAGCATCCATTGCAGCACATTGCACATCAAAGATTATACATTTTCATTTAGTGCTGCAGGACCAGCTTCAACACCTGCTTTGAACACACACACACACACACACACACACACACACACACACACACACACACACACACACACACACACACACACACACACACACACTCAAGAACATAATGTATGGATTATTATCTAAAATAGGAGGCCAGAGGAAACAGGTGAGATAGGTGGGGAACGAAGGACAGACATAGTGAAAGAGAGGGCGGGCAGTATAGTTCAGTTGAGGCGGGGCGGGGGGGCCTACCAGAGACGTCTGGAGCCAGGACACTGATGCTGGAGCTGATAGCTGCTAAATAGAGAACCCTCCACTGACAGAACACGCACACATGCACGCACAGTTCTCTCTTTTTTTTCAGAAATTCTCTTATTTTTGTTCATTTTTTCCTCTCCCTTCATTCCTTACATATTCTCTCTTTCTTTCTCCCTATCTCTCTCTCTCTCTCAGACGTGATGTTTACAGTGTGACCCCCGGTCGCTCGTGATAGGAATCATTCCATCAACATAATGGCTAAATGACACGCAGACGACTGTTACAGTCACGGCCAGCATAAAGGGGCAGGATGTTGTCCCGTGTGTGTGTGTGTGTGTGTGTGTGTGTGTGTGTGTGTATGTGTGTGTGTGTGTGTGTGTGTGTGTGTGTGTCTGCATGCCTGGCTTAACCTTCAACATCTTTAAGTCCACATTTCTTTGTCCCCTTTTCCTCGTCAATTTTCACCCCTGTTCTTCACCTTCCCTCTCTCCCTTTTTGTTCCACTTGCTTCACTTCCACTTTCTAACCTTGGCAGTCTGGGTGGTCTTTGCACACACACACACACACACACACACACAGACACACACACACACACACACACACACACACACACACACACACACACACACACACAGTCCTTAGTTTTCATCTGTCTAGTAATGCACTAGCTGTGGTTTCTTGTCCCCGGCCAAAATACCGTTAGAAGTTCACCACGCTTGCCGCTACCACAAAGCATCACCTAATCGCTGCTCGAGTCCATCACAGACCAGACCAAGACCCACACACTATTTCCTCTTACTCACAGATGCACACACTGATGACCACGGAAGGAAGTGTGAGATGTGGGAATATGTACACCTGACAACCTTAGAAACAGTCTATGTACAGTATTATTATTTTCCAACAATATGTTTCAATATTAAATATTTGCAATGAATATGTATAGCCTATATCTATCAATCCATTCATTTGCTCCCAGCTAACCTTTGTACCAGACAGGTACTTATGGTGTCCCTCTGAAGACTTCTCACATGACAAGCTACCTCACTTGCAGCTACACATAAAACAGTCCCGATCCCCGATGTACATACTGTAAGGAGTGTTCTCAAACTCCACACACTTGCAAACACACCCACACAGACACACACACACACACACCCCTGGGCACTATCTTTCCTCTCTCATCTGATATCAAAGAGGTCTTTCGAAGCTTCTCACATGACAGCTCATTTCATGTGTTGCCCACGGAAACGATTATTGTCATAAATCTTTACCTACTCTGCTCGGAGCACCTGAACATTCCATTGAGTCAACCTGCATTGGCCTCAGCGTTGTCAATATAATTGTTTTAGTTTAATTTGTTTCCCATTATGTATCTGCCTTTATGAAGTGGGGTCGTCCAAATGTGCAAAAAAACAACCAACTAGAAAGTAGAGTGAATCATGCACAGCCTGGATTGCCCTCTCGGCCACTATAGCATGAACAGTTGAGCTCACTTTGAAGAGCTCTCCGATGACACGGGTGAATGATGTCATATACTTTCACAGCATTGTGTGGATGTGGTTTGTAATGTGGACTGTTCCCCAGCAAATTCCTGTGACCTCGACAGCCTACAGTATGTGCTGGGAGGCTAATCCAGCCTCCACTGCGTGCTGGACAGTTCGACAGATCCTGTCGGGGTTTGGACCAGCTCTCCGCTGTTGTAACCTTTTATACTCCAGGACGAAATGAGAAACTGTAGCCTGCTGCGTGTGTGCGTGTGTGCGTGTGTGAGAGAGAGAGCATGTAGGCAGGGTTAGGAAGGGGAGGCTGCTTTGTTTGTGTTTGATGATTTTATATCAGCGAGGCATAAGAGAAATCTGTGATTCCCTTATCTTAATTTGTTACGGCATCTCTCCTGCTGTCCCACATTCCCTTTTCTCCCCTCTGCAGTTGTGTGTCACTGTGTGTGTGGGCATGTGCGGTTGGTCTCTGAGTTTATTTATCTTATTCTAAATCAACCCCCAAACTCACTAATTGGTCCAGTTCCACTGTTAGGTAACGAGGGGGAAATGAGCAATTACTCTTGTGTTTGTAGGGAATGAGTGTGTTTGTGTGTATATCTGTTGGGCCAACCCCACTGATGTTCTCATAGGTAGAGGGATTCCTGGATGGAGTTAGACTGTATTGCACTTCTATAAACTAAGGCCGTCACAGGCATCATTCAAATATATGTGTCTCTTTTAGAGTCGTTCTCTAGATAAACTGTGGCTCTTTCCTCCCTCGATCTAAATCCAGTCCCTCCACTAGTGCAATACTTGTAGAGCCCCTAGTGAGCAACTTCTCTATGACACCCTGTTTCCTGGATTTGACTTCTATCATTTCAATATCAGGTATCACAAAGTGTCTCTAATCTGTCCACAGAGTATTTTACTTAGTAAAGAAATTTGAAAGCTCTGGCTTCAAGCCACCGCAGGGTGTTGTAAGAAACTGATCAGATCTGCTGTCTTTTACATGATATAAGTCTCAAGACTCTCTTATTGCTCGTAAAAAAAAAAGTCCTGGTGTTGAAGTGGGCCTAATTTCTGCAACTCTTTATGGAAAACGTTATTAATAAGTAACGTCAATTATCATGTTTCTAATTGCATGTGCCTTTTATCTAGCCAGACTTTCAAACACATCATCGAGTATCAGATTTAAAAGTATTCAGTCAAACGACGGAAAGAAAGTCCCTCAAAGAGAAAGGTTATCAAGCAAAAAAACTAACAGAATTTTGTAATTTCTGCCACAATAATTTATATCTGTTTAACCATTTTGGTTTGAAACAATAGTGAGATACAAATAAGTGACATGACATAGTCATTAAACTTCACTCACATTTAGACATCTGTGTTTCACACACACAAACACACTTGCATATATGTACACAAAGACACACACACACACACACACTGGGTCTCCAGTTGGCGCTCAGAAACCTGACACTGAAAGAAGTGGTCCAGTAATTTTGCCATAGTGGTCAACACACACACATGTTCCCTCTTGGTCTGTTTTTGTGGAGGCTACATGCCGATTCTGCTGCTGTTTCCTGGTCACGCATCTAAGCGACTGTTGCCCTCTACTCTAGAGGAATCCCAGCTTGACGAGCTGTTTTTACAATTACAAATGAACGATCAAGGTTGGCAGTAGCAAAAAAAAACATAGAAAAGCATGATTGGGGTCAAAGGAACGGTCAGTGAAAGGCCTGGAGCTGGAAAGGTTAAAGGGAAATGGGACAAGATAACACACTAGGAAGTCCCAAACTGTGAACATGTGGTACTCACAGGTAAGTGGTGAGAGGGCTGAGGTTGCTCGGCACAGACGATAGTCCCATTTCTGAGCAGTCCACCATGACAAAGATCCCATCTTCTTCACACTGGCACGGAGACGGGCACAGTGCTGCCGCCGGCCCCTGTCTGTCCTGGATCCGTCCGTACCCCCACACTCCGGGGGCGGACCCCCAAACTCCTCCAGGCACACAGAGAAGCAGAAGCACAGGCAGCATGTCTGGCTGTCCACCTGTCTTCAACTACACCTGCAGAGATGTCTGTCTTGTCACACTCTCTTTTTTTACTCTGATGTTTGAAGAGGCAGCTTTGATCAAGTGAGGAGGTTTCAATGTTGCTTTGCTTTTCCAAATACTCAGCTCCCAAAAGCCCCTTACTGTCCTTTTCTCCCGGTAAGGTTGTCCACACTGTGAATCGGTCCCTGTCACACGTTCTATCTCCTCATCTCTCTATCTCTCTCAGTCACCACTTCATCCCCGGGGGTTGTTGTAACGTCTTGCGTCTTTTCCCTGTCTTCCCTCTCACTCTGCCCTCTCCTTTCTTGCTCTCTTTCTCCCCCAAACACAGTCTCTCTCTCTCTCTCTCTCTCTCTCTCTCTCTCTCTCTTTCTCTCTCTCCCCCTCTCCTTACCTATTGTAGAAGGAGCTCATGAGTTGTGAATGAGCCACCCTCATTGGTCCACAATTTAGGGATGGGCTGGAGCATCTCCGGAAAGTGGGAGGGACCTGTAATCCTCAAACTCTTCCCTCTCTTTCTCCCTCTCTTCCTTTCCCCTTGTTTTACTTTTCCTAAAAGCTCAATGTGATAAGAAAGAGTGAGTGTTTAGTTTGATGAAGGGGGTGGCAGTACAGTGGTGTGGGACCTTATGAATGGTACTGGGAGTAAATGAAGGCGAGTGTTTATAGCTGGAAGAGAGAATGGATGAAAAAGAAAGCTCTGAGGGATAAGACTGACGGATGCAGAGGGTGAGAGTGTGACTGGAAGTGACTGTTTGGAGGAAATTGGAATTCTGACACTTCAGCACCCCTCAGTCCCTAGAAAGAGCCAAATCCAGTGTCTCGTAAGTCACACCTTCTCAGGTTTCTGCTGCTGGAATGTCGTGATCGCACACACGCACAACCACACACACGCACATGGGTCACCCATAGAAAATAACAGATTATGAGTGACCAGCGCAAAGGAGCTCACGTATCCATTTCACATACACACACACACTCCGGTCTATAGAGAGAGGAGTGTGGATTTGTAAAGAAGTGTCAGCTGCCTCGGGCTAAAGCATATCTGTATTTCATAGTCGGTGTGCTCACTTTCTTGAGTATCTTGAAAATTATCTCATCCAACCTCAATTTCCTCAAGTCAAACACATAATTCTTGTTTGTGTGGCTTTTGTACCAAGATCAAATATGTCAAAGTCAAAGGATGGCTATATATATATACTGCCAGATATTTGGGTGAGGGGAGATAATTAATTTGCCCAAAAGAAGATCACATTACAATATAACAATGCACCTATTGATGATTCCAATCCACTTGAAAAAGTTAGCGGACATCCTTAATGGGGTTAACATTAAATCACACCTCATAAATCATGTTTTGATGATTTTCATGGTTTAAGAGAGGGATTACATGTTCTTCAATGAGTTGATCAAATCTGACTCACAAAATCTTTTCAAACCCCTCTGGATTAATGGAAAAATGCATGGTAGTCAATGTTGAAAACAAGGTTCTCTTATAGTTCCTGGAAAGTTGAGGCTTGAGGAACTGGGGCGCTCAATAGACAGCGACAATATGTTGTGTGGCCGCATGCTCAAAGCCAAGAACAACAATGCAACATGAGAATGTATGGCATGCAAATTCCCCAAACAGTCTTTGAAAGTTGCATAAAAACGGGACCTATAATAACTGCACACCATGCTATATGAACACTATACAGTTATAAATGTCTTTGCACACAGTTAAATGTGTCTACTGCTCCAGCTGGTCTCTCTCTCTATCTCTTCTGTCTTTCTTTCTCCACCATTCTCTGTAGGCTGAATAGTTTCTCATTAATTAATTAACATTCCTATGCCACTGTGTTTTCTGAGGGGCCTTTGTTATGGCCCCACAAAAACTCTTTCAGAGCTGTTCTTCACATAGTCTCTCTTTCATGCTCTCTCTCTCTGCTCTCGCTTTTCTCCCTCTTTGTAGTGGAATGTACGTTGATGCTCTCTCTGTCTATTGTCGGTTTAAAAATGTTGGGTGAATTGTTTTCAAGTGATGTTTTATGGTATTTGTTTCTTTTACTATACGTCAGATGCAAACATGCTATATGCAGACCCTTCAGGGCAACACCTTGCGTGATTCTACACTACAGCCACATATACACACACAATCCCAGAGGCACACATGCACATGCTCCTCATACACCCGCAAACACTCGACTCTTCACCTCACATCTTCTTGCACACAGTTCTCTGTCATCTTTTTAAATGCTTTTTAATTGTCTGGCCCTGGGGAAGTCTTAAAACACACGTACTGTAAAACCTGCATATCTGGTCTACGGCCTCTCCTTCTCTGCCTGTCTCGCTCTCCTCTTGGTCTCTCTATGGCCTTGAATCACAAACTGGCTGACACATGCATGGGGCACCTCACTGTTAGAAGAGTCTATACTATATATTTATTGAAATTGCACCTGTTCTTGCATTTCTGATGGACGTGTGGAAGGTTCAATTTGAGTCAGTTCATCGAGTTTTCTCCTGTGAGCGACCTCGCATAACGTTCTAACACTCCAGCAACTGATTTGAAATCGTTTTCAAACAAAGAGGAAAAAAAGTGTCTATAAAATTAGTTTATAAAGAAGTATGTTTGAAAGTAGACACATAAGGCACAGGGTTAATAATAATACATACATGTGTATGCTACTGACCCCTCAACATCAGTAATTTAACTTTCAGCATGCCTTTTTAATTCACACAGAGACATACAAGTTTACCTGATACTGCGTAAGGTGAAAACACATTTGAATCCCAATAAACTGGATAGGTTCTTTAACTAAAAAAAACAATTACTATTACCTGTATGAAACATTTGTTGTGGATAAATCTGTTCATTGATGTCCGTTAAGGTGTGTTATATGTTACTGTAGTGCTATACGTCATTATCACTCAGATGAATGAGCCCTGTGTGTCAATACTTCAATCACACACTTGACACACAACAAATTTTTTTAGATGGGGGGGGCTCAAATAAAATTATTCTCAGGGCTTGCCAACAGTTGTTAGCTTTTGTTCATGCAACTGGAAAAAGATTGCGTGCGCCTCTCTCTTCTTCTTTCTCACACACTCTCCCTCGCTCACACACACACGCGCACACACACACACACACACACACACACACACACACACACACACACACACACTATCAAACAGTCTGCATCAGATCAAAGCCAGAGCTCCCTCCCCCCCATCCTACCTCTCTGGGCTGTAAACACTTTCCAAGCAACAGCAGCCTTGAAGACACAAAGACAAGTAGCTACCTGACACCTGACACTAACTCGAGAGCACTCACCATGGTCTACCTGGGAATACAAAAACACACACATACACACACACACACGCACACACACACACACACACACACACACACACACACACACACACACAAGGCTACCTGAGCTCCTCGCAGCAAGGAGAGCCCATTCAGGGAGAGAACAGAGAAAGTATCCATGCAAGCGACCCCCCCCAACACTCACACTTCATCCCACCTCACCTCCTTACCCACATCCCCTGCCCCACCCCCTCCCTCTTTCCCACCCTGTATATCTAACACCTACCAGAACATTTCTAATCCAAGCCAGATAAAAACAACAAATTAACAGAAGTGTGTGCCTTATTTTTGCACACCTGCATGTCTGTTGATACATTTACTATAGTAAATGGGCCTGTGTCTGTATTCGTGCAGGGGCAATTGACGGCTAACTCGGGTATGTTCAGCGGAAGCAAGTGAGACGCCGTGGGTCGTCAGTGGCGGCAACCTAGGTGTGTACTCTGGCTTTTCATGTGAAACCACCTGAAAGCCAACAAAAGGTCCCTCTCCTTCCCTCCATGACTCCCCCTCCCGTCCCTCTCTTCCTCTCTGCATCTCGCAGTACAAAGGAAAGAAATGAATGAAAGAAAGAGCAGCGGCGGAAGGGGGATGAGGTAAGGGGATGAGATGCAAGGGTGGGGCAGGGTGGGCGAAGATGTGCTGGTGAGTAGGAAAAAGCGGGTGGAGGTATTTTCCTGTGTGTTTGTATTTTGTGGGGGACAATAGTAGGCCCAGGGACGTGGTTAGTCACGGTAAGCAAAACAATCCATCACAAGCTGGCAGGAGCTCCTCACCTCATCTGCAGGGTCGGAGGTTGGTGTCTTTTCTGTGACACACGTCCAGAATTGTTATCGATACAGCATTTGTATCTTCATGCATTATTTTCTTATTAAACATTGGTTATAGTGGCGGCTGCTGATAACGTCGCCCTGATTGATGGGGTCTTTACGGAAGCTTACCGCCCACTCTCGGGTTCCCTCTTATGTAAACACTGTTAGCTCTGTCAGCACCCTTGCCATTGTTTGAACTGTTTGTGGTGTTTGCACTGTTAGCTCCTAGCCACCGACTCAGCGTTCTCAATAATGAAAGTTGTGTGGAGGCAATAGATGTGCACTGAATTATGTATTGAGTACCATAAAAGTATAACTGATGATAGCCAAGATATGTCACAATACATCCCAGCAGTGGGAATTGTTTGTTTATTTATGTATTTCATTTAATTGTACTGGACCTTCTCCAATATGAAACATACAGTACATGTTAACATGTTATCCTAAAACTTGACCAAAGTACTGCAGAACATCACACACACAATGTCCACAATAAGTATCTGATTGACAAATGAGACGGAAACATATTATGTACACAAAGTGTGTAAAAATCTAGACACTTTGACCGTAATGCTAAATGTCAACTTGCTAACATGCTGATGTTTAGCAGCTATAATGTTTCAGCGTGTTAGCATGGTAACATTCACTCAGGAGCACCAGACACAAAGTACTGCTGAGGCTGAATGTCATTAGTTTTGCAGGAATTTGGTCATAAACCAAAGTGTTCAAAAAATAAATATTTTTGACCTTAGGATGGTGCTAGAAAACATAAACGCATGAATCAAATTTCTTGGAAATCATCTAATAGTTGACACAACGTTTCACTCAAAACCACAAATTTGAACCTCATGGTGGAGTTGGATGGAAAAAAGTCAACAGGATCTATCCTCTGAGGAACATGAATGTTTGTACAAAATGTCAACCCAGTCCATCCAATAGTTGTTGAGATCTTTCAGTCTGGGCCGACCAACTGTTCGGCCATAGAGACACAATGCTAGCATTTCTAATAAAAACTGGCAATGGTCAGAGGGTTGAGTAGCTTTTAGAAGACTTTCTACACAATTTTATTTACAAGACACAACAATAAATATCATATCGCATTATCCAAGCTTAGAAGATCATGTTTATTCTGGCATTTTCTGAAAGTTTTATGTTTGTATTTGCATAATGTGAAAATATATCAGGCTGTAAAATAGTAAAGGTATTATTTGCATCACTTACTGAAAGTACTGGAAAAACTTAATCCAAAAAAGTTCAAATATGCCACTGAATAATTGGGACAACAACAATATCGCCAACAATCTCAATGAAAAATACAATATATTATGCTGGTGCTTGAATATGTTTTGTACTCTCATTGGTGTGATAACTAATAATAAACATTAGAGGGAGAACTTCCTACTCTGGACTGTTAAACAGGAGACACATTCAGGTGGAGAATGTGTCTTCTTAGCAGTGAAAGAAAAAAGATAAAATAATGTATTTCACAGAAAAACTAAAAGCAAGAAAGGTGAACACACTCCCTCTGTATGTTTTGATATTATTCAAAGAGGTTTGTACCATGACATTTACATTGACATGTCAAGCAATATATCTGTGTATTAAGCTAAATATTTGATTAAATCCAGAGAATATATGCACTTAAACATGCCTGTGCTCGGCTAAATAATATACTCCCCAAAAAAAATTCTTAAGAGGGAAGATAACTTTAAATGCTCTGCACACAAACACGATCCCTTAACATTAAGTTGTCTCTGTCATAAGACAAAGCTTTCTTGGGTTTTGATCTTCACTCTGCTTGTTTTCTCTGCAGTCACAGTGTGATGTATGAGGGTTAATATGGTGAAATAGGTTGACTAAAGCAGACAGGTCTGCACCTGTACACTGCCAAAGAGATAGACACTCCACTGTGTTTGATGCTATTGTGAGCGATGCCAGTGGCGCTGCGATCAGAGGGTGTGTGTGTGTGTGTGTGTGTGTGTGTGTGTGTGTGTGTGTGTGTGTGTGTGTGTGTGTGTGTGTGAGACTTACACCTTTAAATATTCATTATAAAAGGTTGATTGACCTCGAAATAATGTTGTGATCCCTGTGGCAAAGACTTTCTAATCATGCCTCCATATATGTGTGTGTGTGTGTGTGTGTGTGTGTGTGTGTGTGTGTGTGTGTGTGAGAGAGAGAGAGAGAGAGAGAGAGAGAGAGACAGAGAGAGAGAGAGAGTTCATGTTTGCAGCTGTGTGTGTATGTGTGTTCCTGTGCACTTGTGCGTGCATGTGTGTGAGTGATAAATGTTTATGTCGTCGTACCTGCCTGATAGTATCAGCCGTGTCAGTGTGGAGGGAGACGGATGTGGAATGTTAACTGTGACTGAAAGTATTGGACTGTCTCCATAGAGTCCCATTCATGCAGAACCTAGATAGGATGAGCAGGAGACTGAACACAATGTAGTGAGAGATGAAGAGAAGAATCTTATTATTGTAGGCTTCATAGACTCAGATAATTCCAGTTATCTGAAAAGTACAGAGCAGCAGTCGAAAGATCACAGCTATAATTACAGAAATTAGACACCTGGGAAGAAGGAAACGGATCATCAACAAAAGCATGATTACAATAATCGTATTAAATCATACCATTATATTGTGTGAGTTGCTCTTCATGGGCTCTAGATTAGACTTGAATTTAGACGATGAAATGGTGCCATCTTCAGCCAAAAGACAGAACAGCATCACTGCAGCAGTGAAGGAGTGAAGGAGCAACAATCCTCTCCTCTCACAGTTTGCCAAATTCTTAATACAGCGAAGCTCCCTGTGTTTTATTATACAATGGCAGAAGATGAGGTTAATCTTTATGACTGTTTGCAAATAAATGTCCCGTTGAATTCACAGGCAACACAGTCACATGTTTACATTGATAGAAACAGCAGCTCATTGAACCCCGAAGAGATAAACATACACAATTATTGAAGCAGTAATTTTTGGAAAAACATATATACTCAACAATGTATAAAGTACAAGTTTTTATCTTTTTTTCATGCTTTTGTAACTGCAATATTTAAACTGAAAATAATAATTAAACATTTTAATTGAAAAAAATGGAAGATTTTTTCCCTCATTTCTTAAAGACCTAGGGCTTAATTTGTTAAGAACATAACATATACAGCTATTAACTGGAGGTACATTTACATGCTTGTTTGCCTTTATGATACAGACTCATTTCTCAGGTTGAAGTTGCATGCTGGCTCACTGTCACACGGTCATGGTTTACTGGCTTACTTGTTATTTTATTAATGATACCTGTGAATTTCCTCCTTTGACAAGTAAACATATTGCTGGGAATAAGGGCTATCATTGTCTGCAGTGAATAGTGGAAGTGTAATAAGTACAAAGTCTGACGTTTCTGTGTCGAAGAAGCAAGTTTCAACTGATTCCACTGTAATCTTAGATAAGTCACACGTAATTCAAGTTCACGAGTATCAGTGAGCTCTAAACAATGCATTCCTCTAAATTATGTAAGATCTAGTGTCTAGCATGTTACTGTTACATTGTCAGCCTGATATAGAGTAAATGTGTGCTCTCCCCACTGCTCTTCTCCCTCTACACCAACGACTGCACCTCAGGACACCCATCTGTTAAACTCCTGAAGTTCGCAGACGACAGAACGGTCATCGGCCTCATCAGGAACGGCGATGAGTCTGCGTACAGACGGGAGGTTGAACAGCTGGTCCTCTGGTGTGGTCAGAACAACCTGGAGCTGAACAAGCCCAAAACTGTAGAGATGACAGTGGACTTCAGGAGGAGGCCCCCAACACTACCACCCCTCACCTACACAACAGCACTGTTTCTGCGGCGGAGACCTTCAGGTTTCTGGGATCCACAATCTCCCGGGACCTGAAGTGGGCCTCCAACATTAACAACATCCGCAACAAGGCCCAGCAGAGGCTGAACTTCCTGCGCCAGCTCAGCAAGTTCAACCTGCCTCAGGAGCTGCTGATCCTGTTCTACTCCGCCATTATCCAGTCTGTCCTCTGCTCTTCCATCACTGTGTGGTTTGGATCAGCCACCAGACAGGACAGAGACAGATTCCAACGGATTGTCAGGTCTGCAGAGAGAACCATTGGTTCCAGCCTGCCCTCCACTTGTACACCTCCAGAGTCAGGAAGCGGGCTGGAAAGATCACCACAGACCCCTCACACCCTGGACACAAGCTGTTCCAACTCCTCCCCTCTGGTAGGCGCTACAGAGTACTGTACGCCAAAACCACCAGACACAGAAACAGCTTCTCTCCACTGGCCGTCACTCTGATGAACAATGAATCAGACTCTTCCATCTGCACCATTTGCACTTTTTTGACTACTGTTGTCTTTAATGTCTTTTTTGTCTTTTTTGTCTTTTATATTTATCTTGTTTATTGTTGTGTATAAGTACAAAGACCTAAGTGAAACCAGAGTCCAATTCCATGTATGTTTAAACACACATGGCCATTAAAGCTGATTCTGATTCTGATCAGTACTATTTATAAGAGCCTGGACAATACATTTGCACATTAACTTAAAATGGCATTGCAGTACAGAAATGCCAAATCACTTTTTTGAGGGCATTTTTAAACTGTCACCACATAGTTTGTTCAATTGAAAGCACTGATAAGTTTCTCTTTCAAATCACTCATACATACTATATACATATCTTGGCCACAATTCCATAAAGACATAGAAGGATCCTCATCAAAAATGTGTGTTTATTGTATGTAATTATGAGAATATAATCAATATCAGTGTAGTGTCAGGTTCATTACTCTAGATACAACTAAACGTGCTGATGTTTACCACCACACTCTATACTTTGCATCCACCTTTTCTATCAACTGCCTATTGCAACACATCCAAGTTCACACCCTCTTCACAAAGAATCTGCCTTCTCTTGCCTTTTCCTTTAGTCAATGTTCATCTGTGGTTTTCCTCTGGTCAGATTCCTGCTTGCTGGAGTCCTGAATCTCTTTCTGCTGAGGAGGCATTTTAATGTGCAGTGTGATGGGTCTTTCCTTCGGAAAGATTGTAGACAGAAGTGGACGTCATCTATATCGCAGCCGGAGAGCCCCCTCCAAGTCCCTGTCTATCGGGTTACATGGTGTTGTGAAATTGTGACAGTCAAGCTTCAAGCGTACTTTGAAAAAAAAAAAAAAAATACATGTGCTAATAAAAGTATTCTCTTCCACATTCAGGGCTTTTTCATCCTAATCAATAATCATACATCACATCATTTTACAACAACAGTGATTTAGTGTACTTTTCATTAGCACTGTTTTACTATTCTAGCTTTAACTCTTTGATTGTGCTACTCAAACCACAGGAACTCAACACAAACTGTCCTGTCATTATTTTTTTCTGACCACACTCTGGCCTTTGAAGATTTCAGCAAAGCAGAAGTGAGAAATATCCAAATGTCGCCCAGACAATGACGTGGTATTCTGTGGAAAGAGGAAGCTTTTTCCCTGCCATAATATTGTAAGCTCTTTCTAGAGCAGTCGGGCTAACCATAAACGTACAGGACACGCATGCTGACACAGATGTCCTGACTCTGTCGGACACTCCTAAAGGTGCAGAAATCACAGCAGAAAAAAACCTGACTGGATGTAGTTTCCATGGAATTAACGTTAATCAAATATAACTATGAAGTGCATTGTTGTGATGTGAATGTATTCCATCCCTTTCTGATGTCTATTTCTTTGTAATATAGTGTTATGTTGTTATTTTTTCTCTTGAGACCATAATACAGCAGAGATGTGGACATAAGAAATAGTTTACGAAAGCATAAACTATTTGCAACTCAACTTTAACTGCAAAATGACATTTGACGCCTGGCCCTTGAGTGCTACACAGGGCCAAGAAAAGCAGCGAGATTCATAACAACGATGCTGTGCAGAAGCATCGCCTCACAGAGCTGCTTGAATGGCGGTTTACTCTTATTCTTGTTTATTGTTCAATTCAAGGTCAATCAGATTCCATGTTATTCACCAGTTTATGTTCAATGCCAGTTCCTCAGGCTGTCCACGCAGACAAACAGCAAACCATGGCAATCTTTTGTTCATGCTACAGCGTCAGTATCATTAGCGAAATCAATTTGTTCTGTAACGTTAACATTGTAGCAAGATCAAGAACCATCACCCTCAGAAAGACACATACGACGTGAAGCGTGACGACATACAGATGTTACTGATGAGTTTGTTGCTTTTGAGGTGAAGAGTTCAGCTGTGGGAGGTTGATAGAAAGACAGCTATTGTTTATCATCTACCCTCCCTTCATGACAACAGCTGTGGAGTGGAGGTGCGGGCCTCCAGCAGGAGAATACACTGTGATCTGGTCAAGCAAATATGCATGGCTTCCCTAAGTGTGGCGTGTGGGCTTTTCTCTGTGCAACAGGGACTGATTTCAAAATAGCTCATCAAAGACCCTCAGGCCCGTTATTGCACGCTAGGAGCGAGATGGAAAGTCTCATGGAAATGTTTTATTTTATCCTCGGAGGTCAGAAGAAATGTCACTCTCTTGCTCTGCCTCTCTTTGTCTAGTGCTTATCTCACATTGAAAACATATGATTTATGTACAGTCTGCACTCAGGTTTATGTGTTATTCCGATAAGGATGGTGGGTTTATGTGTGTTTCTGTGTCTGGTTTATGACTGTTTATTGAGACCACAGATTGTAGGACGGCCTACTGGAGGACACAAACAATCCGTGGGAATGCAAATTCCCACCAGTTCCCAATCCCATTCCTTATCTCCAGCATTCCCATATGAGGGATGTATGTTATCCTCTTTAACCGGGACCACTTGACCACTGCACTGCCAGTGACTGTATGTTAATGATGTGTATGTATGTGCACACTGCAAGTTTGTTAAGATTAGTTAAATTAGCATGAACATCTTGAAAATAAACAGTAGAAAGTATAGTGCACATCAATAAATGATTATAAAATACCATTTGCAAATGCATAACAAACGTAACACTAAAGTAATGGTGTAACAAATATGAAAAATTCCAAGTTGGAACCAACAATATTATATATATATATATATATATATATATATATATATATATATATATATATATATATATATATATATATGTTTTTTTTAAACATTTAATTCAAAGAAGTAAGAGACAAAAGAAAAATACAGAAAACGAAAGTGACAGACCTATATTGTGTGTAAGAGCAATATAGAGGTGGTGCAGTGGTGATGTTGGGGGGGTCAACCTCAGGTTTTGCATACTTGCCAGTGTCTCTGATACACAACTCATATGCCAACACCTCACCATGTCCAACTGCCTCCTCACCTGCCAAATTGTTCACCTGATTCAACTGGCCTCCACTGGGACCCTGCCCATGCGTGTGAACATCAAACAGAATTTCGAAAAGCTGTTGCTCCTCACAAATCATTAAAATCATCATCAGGTCCACAGTAGTACACATGCTTAAGTTAACTACAGGAACGTGAAATAAAGAAATGAAAGGAGATTTTTTACCCCCAAATGTGTGCAATGTCCGCTGATGAATATTTTCAACACGTTACTGAGTTCAGATATTCAACTGTCTGGAGTACACGCTGATGTTTGTTTGGGTGGGTTATGGCTATATGACTTCTTTGTGAGTCCATATTACACAAACTGTCTCCTTATTTATGTTCTCTTCCGACTTCTAATACTATCAGTAACTGCAACCTTCCATCATGCAGACACATTATGTTTGTCATTCCTCAAACCTGCACTGTCTTTGGTGAAAGTGCCTTTAAAGTTGTCACACTCTCATCTTGGTGTGAGCTTGATAGTCACCTTAAACTAGAATATTTTCTAAGCATGGAAGATTATAAAAGCATGCAGGAACTATTTGACCTATATACATGTTGTATTACTGAACACTGCTGCTTAATTGTTTGGTATAATTTGCTGTTTGTTTTAAGCCTGTGGATTGTTTCTTTAATGTGACATTTCTTTTAATGCTGTCTTCGCTGTCTTGATTCTTAATGAGAAATATTCCTGATAAAATAAAGCTTCAATTTAATAAAATTAAATAAATCACTTGACACACAATACAAACATACGCACACACCCCAACGCACACACCTTTTTTTGTCAAGGTGTTAGGGGAATTCCCAGTAACCTGCATGTGTACAGGTGATTTGCGTATGTTCACTAATCTAGGGGGTTTGGCCATAACTGTAAACCTGCTACACCTGGAGACACACACACACACGGACCCATACTCATCAGCAACTGATGGCCGTGTTGATAAGCCGAGTACAACCCCCAAATGCTTCACACACTAATGGTCAACAAAGTGTGTATGTGTCTATGTGTGTGTATGTAGTAGTCAGTTTTCCAATTCACCTGCCATTCTGTGACCGTTAAACATCTCAAGTGACTCAGATGCATTACAGACACACAAGCAATTAAATCTCTCTCACACGCACACGCAGCTCACACACATGCTCAGCAACATAGGATATCTGCAAATGATATTAAAATTGGTCACTGGTCAGGCGCCTGTAGATAGTCAGATATTGTAAATTGATTTGAGGATTAATACTGAAACAATGTTATATGTAGTATCCAGTAGCTGGTAAGTCACTCAATTGATTGAGGAAGAAAGTGATCTTATGTCTTTTGTTTTTGCAATATGCCTGCACATTTCCTCAGAATCGGATTCAAAATCTCACCATCTCTAAATTGCTTCATAACCTTTATTTTTAGATGCAAACTCGTTTTTTTTAGCTCGGGTTTCCCTGCTCATTCATAAAAATGATGATTGACAACATTCTTAAAGGAGTTCCAAAAACACAAATCAGGGTGCAAACCTGCATGTCCTAATAAAGCAACACTCCTCTAGTTCCACCTGCCTCACTTGTTTCAGACTGCAAGGGTCCAATGTCTCTCTCGTTTTATCACATTGTCTGAGTCCTCCAGGTGCACGCTGAGTTATAGGAATCCAAACCGCCACTCACTAAGCACTCAGGGTTTTTCCGAACACGTTTAACAAGTCTTTATATAAAGCTCTTGAGAAATGTTTTTATCATGTATCCTGCTTCTCCATCAACTACTATTGTTACTGCAACATCTACGTCCACTACTAACAACCCACACTCCTACACATACCAAATATCTTGATGTCCAACGTGTGTTCAGACATTTTTATTATCAATCCAAGACATTACAGATCCCTCAGGGTTTATACTGATTTACATCTTTACTTGCTTTGTCTACTGCTGTTGTGGTGGTTATGGTATTGGTATTGTTTTGGAATTGGCATCTGCCTTTCTAAAGGTATGGGTATGGTACTGGATTGGAATTAGGACTTGGTATTGGTATTGGCATTGATATTGTTTTGGCTATAGTAAAAGAAAAATACATATAAAAAACATATATATGTATATATATATATATATACTTTGGGCAAGTGTAAAAACTAAAACCGTTGGCCAAGCTTCAAAGGCAAATTATTGAATGACAAAAGTATTGGCTGTGTATAAGGAAGATACACCTACAACCAAAAGTATTTGGCATGATGTCAATTTCAATTAAAAAAAATTGCATCTGCGTCACAGACGGTAAACGCTCATGGAAAAGAGAATTACATATTGTGGGGGCGGTTGAGGATGGTTATATCTAACGTGATGGGAAATATATTTATAACTTTTGTGTAAGCAAACATACTGTAACTGATGTCTTACCACATCATACATATTATGGGCTACTCTATGATTTGATTTGTTACTTATGGATGTGCGCTCATCTGTTTTACATACACAGTTAGAATCCTGAGGGTTAAAAAGAGAGTATGGCGTCATGTGCGTGAAGTACGGGAAACGCTTCTGATATCTCTCGGAAACTATTTCTCCACCTTGCCGAACAGGTTCCCCGACTACCTCAGCACTGTGAACAATACATGTGTGATCAGATGTATGAACCATGAACCAGAACCGTAACAATTGTGCACAGTAAGTTCTTATTGTTTATAGTTGCACATGAGCAATATGCACCTGGTAAAAAAAAAAAAAAAACTGTGCTATGTACATACAAGAACAGTAATATTTCAGTGCTTGGCAGTTTGTGTGTGTGTGTGTGTGTGTGTGTGTGTGTGTGTGTGTGTGTGTGTGTGTGTGTGTGTGTGTGTGTGTGTGTGTGTGTGAGAGAGAGAGAGAGAGAGAGAGAGAGAGAGAGAGAGAGAGAGAGAGAGGTTCATGAATACTGCAATATTCCAGATGGTCAGGTTGTCACACCAGTGGGAAATCACTGGCATTATTAGCTCAGCTGCTGCTCTGTTACAATCACGTATAAAAGACTGGAAACCAACTGGGTTTCTGATACACTTTGACTTCGTGACCTTTTATGACCCAGTGTTGTTTCTTTGTGTACTTTGATAGGTTTACAGTGTAGTGGCCTGTGGTAATATTTCACTGTTGTGAGTTTCTACACAAAACTTGACAAGTTGTAAAGTGATGCCACCCCTGTGAGCACAGTTAGAGTTTTATCATGTTGAGGTGATAGCCCATTAATAAAACACAGGGTGTATAACATCCGCTGCCTCTACCATTACATATGTGTCATATATCATCAGTCCAGCGCATCATTTGAATTTATTATGACACTGCTTATCAGGTCATATATAGCTCATAAAGGCCTTTTTGAAGGAACAATATATGGCATTCAGAGCTTTAATATACCAACTATTAGCAATGCATAGTTACTATAAGATATAGTGTAGTTATGTCTACCTGTGTAGATAATGAAGTTGCTCTCCCTCTGTGTGTGTTGTTATCCAAGCTTCTCCTTGCTTTGTTTACATTGCTGGCAATGCGTGCAATTAGTGCATACATTAGTGCATGTGAGCGTACCCCACTGGCTATGCCAATATTGTGTCTTGCACCTTTAACAAAAGTTTTTTCTATATACTTCTGACCATCAGTTTTTCCCGTTTTACTGACAATAATGTGCACTCTAATCTGGAGAAATAGGACTGGCGGTTGAATGGAAAGTAAATTATGCCGCTGAGAAAGCTTGGATTCCATTTCAGTCTTCATTTCACTATTGAATCATCACCCTCACTTTGAGCACTGAGCTTCTGCATTGATGTAGCAGTTTCAGAATTGGTTTACTATCTCATTTAACTCCAAACCCCAGACATATATTGGTTGCTAATCCACTAAATTGTCCTCTAATATATTTGTATGTACAGCAATCTCTTTGAAGTCAGGTGAAGTTTGTCGTGTCACAGTTATTGTCTGTCTCAGACCTAGAAAGTTTTTGGGAAATCCCTTAACTCCCTGGGCCCTGCCAAAAGCGACACATGTTGCAGTGTCAGTAGTGTACTGGAATCTACGTCTGAAATAACTACACAAAAACAAAAAGGAACCTGCTGTGTGAACTGTGAAGGGCAGTCATCTGTTCCTAATACGGGTGTGTTGCAACACTAGTGGCTGTTCACTTCCCCACAATGTTTCATTGAGAACAATGCAATTGTTATGTAGCAGCCTCCTGAAGATGATTTTTAAACTACTATATATCAGAGTTACAATTATGTTCACAGAATTGAGTAGTTGAATGTCTGACTTGTACTCAATAACTAATTATATAAGTGAAACCATTCTCCAAAGCAATATTTCAAGAAATATGATTTCTAGAATACTGCTCATTATCTATGGGTCAGATGTGTGTGTGTGGCTATGGTGTGCCAAGCGGAGTTGATGATGAATGAGTATCCCATTATAGCCAGGGAAAACAAGAAAACTGTTCCAATTTCATGTTACAGGATGATTAACGGGAGCACTTTATTTCACCCCCCTATTTAGCAATTATGAGCAGCACATAAATGTTGCATGAATATGTCCCATGTATAGATAAAGGTTTGTGGACTGCACCACATTGAATGAGGCCAAAACAAAAATATAATGCAGGTAAATAATGTGTACATTACAATGAATTGTAATGCAAATATCTGAGTGTGTGTTGAGTTTTTCAGTTTACATCCCGGAAAGACATCCATCTTTCTTCAAAACATAAAGTTAGTACATTTCTCACATAATCTCATAGCCATCCATCTCTGCTCTAGCTTCACCATTGCTGAGGTTCAGTTATCCCAACATTATTCAGCCAAAAATATAAAGCCACATCACAGCACCTTCCACGGTACCTAAAATCAGTCACTGAATGTCTATCTCCTAAATGAAATTGACAAACAATCTGCCAAGAAAAAAAAACATGTATATTGTAAACCACTCCCTCAACTTTTTCTGGTCAAGGGGGTTTGGCCAAAAGTGTGCAAAGCCTATAAGAGAGGTGACGTCCAGGTGGAGCATCACACAGGTAAGGCATTCAGATTCTCATGTCTCCACCCTCTACTGCCTGAGGATACTACATTGCTGGCCCAGACACAGGAGCACACACCTCTGACTTAACAAGGTACAGATATCCTCGTTGTGCTCATTCAGGTTCTGACTGTCTATCAGATAAGTTAGAGAAGTATGTGTGACAGCTGCTTTCACTTCTCACTTTTGGGGGTTTTGTGTCTCACAAAAGTGTATTTTTCTCTCTCCAGATTATCCTTTGAGCATGCTGGCCGAAATGGAGATGGTGGGTCTGATATTATTTTATTTCAATAATTGTGTATGTGTTGTTCTTTGTTGTGTTTTTAAGTAGCCCATGACAAAGATACATCATTTATATTATATATAAATGGATGTTTCAGTAACAGAGTACTGTCATCTTGTTTACTGTAACTGGTGTGTGGCTGCTGTTGGCTGAGGGCAGAAGGTTATTTGTAAGAATAGCAGCCACACACCACTGTTACCTGAATGTTATCTCTGCTAGTGAAATCACAAACACTTGCATAAATTTGCCAGTCAAACTTAAATACACATGGTCACAGTGTTGTTACCTGGCTCATTTCCAAGACAATAAAACACCCAGACACAGAGCTCATATACAGCTCACTGCTGCATGTGAATGGCATTAGCTTGTGTCTAATCAAATATATGCTGGCTGGGGAAAAAGTATAAAAGTACAAGAATTTCATGCTCTGTAGAAAATGGTTGTTTCATAGATTCAACGCTCATAGATTCAACGCCCTAAGTAAATGTATTCACTGTATGCACCACAACAAAGGGCTTTTCATGAAAAAAAGAAATAGCAGGTGTGAGGTCTGATGATAACAACAACTCAGGCTATGACTGATACCAGATAAATGCCACCCATCGAGAAAAGTGTTTTTTCTCTCTCAGCATCGCTTAACAAACTCTCCCAACAGAGTGTGTATGATTTCTGAATGCCTCTGTCCTGCTCTGTGTCTATCAGATGGCTTATGTAACTGAGATCAGACTGAATGGAGGTCGGGCCGCCTGGAGCAGAGTGGCTCCCTCCTCCTGCCCCGAGGTGGACCTGGAGGTCATCGAGGAGTACTTGCAGGAGCACTCACTGGAGGTCCAGCCTGCACACACACCAACTTCACCTCCAACCACCATGGGGCAACAAATGCACACACTCTCCCACCAGAGCACCAGGATCATAGGTAAGAGTCATGATACTGAGACGATGTAGTTGCTTGTATATATTTCTACAGCGTTTATCTGACTGTATGTTTTGCCTGTTTCTCCATAGAGAACAGCTGGTCAGGTCAGCATCCATACGAGTGGCACTGTGGCTCTCACACTCCTAATGAGGAATATGAAGAGCAAGCCCTGCCTCCCACCTGGCATAGTCCCCATGACAACCAATGGGTGAGTTCAAGAACCTCTGCCTCTTAGTAAATGAACGCTTTATTACCTTTTTCATAGCTAACTAAATGTGACAACTCATGTTTTATACGCATTTGCTTCAGGACCACATTGCGTATTCCTACGTGGCGCCTGCATACATCGACTCAGACTCTCTGTCCAGTAGCTCCCAGTACCAGGAATACCAAGATTCCCCATCACCATTGTCTGACAGGGGAGGCAGGAATGACGGAGACTCTCTGCCTCTTGCCCCACTTTCAGGTATACACACATCCCCAAAACTCCCAACAATACAAAACGTATCAACATATCTACACAACATATGAATGTGTAATTAGTGTAAAGCCCTCTGTTGGGTTGCTTGTTCCCACTTACATAAAAGGTCATCGTTACCTCATAATTGTAATTGTATCCCCTTCCTCCTTGGCAGGAAAGAGGAAGGAGCGGTTGTTCCAGTTCCTGTTTGAGATGCTCCAGACTCCATCGATGCGGAGCTGCATCTGGTGGGTCCAATCCTCCTCTGGCACGTTCCAGTTCTCCTCCCAAAACAAGGAGTGCCTGGCGCAGCTGTGGGGACGACGAAAGGGTAATCGCAAGACCATGACCTACCAGAAGATGGCCCGGGCGCTGAGGAACTACTCCCGCACCGGTGAGATCAAGAAGGTGAAGCGGAAGCTCACCTACCGGTTTGATGAGAAGACACTGAGAGGCCTACAAGGAAACTCTAATGCAGTGTAGGAAACATGATGGAGGGTGTATATATGCATAGAAATAGAATAAACACAATGGATATTCAGATGGTCGCCCCACTAAAGTGTAACTTCACCCCCAGGTCTGAGCTCAGATTAGAGGGCGTTAACATTATTATTTCTACATACATTTCATGATATAGATACTGGTCGACTCTATGTCAACATTGGCTTTGCAAGGTTTAGAGCTGATATAACATGGATGATGATAGATGGTGTCTTGAGTTAGTTTCATGCCATTAAATTCAGATTTTCATAAATGTATTAAGAAATGTCATTATTCACACAAGCCTTTTTTTTTTATCCCAGTACAGTCTTATATTTTAGTGTTCAACTCCAAAAACATCTTCCATATCCTTTATGTTGATTCTAATTCTATGGCATGTCGAAACAAATGAGTACTAAGTATTTGAAAAGCTAGAGGATGAAACACTGTAGGTCCGACTGGCAGCAGAACATACGTAAATCTAAAAGGTTATCACATAATATCTACTTCATAAGTAGAACTTAAATCCTTCTTAAAATTAAGGTGTGCTTTACTGATTTTGTGATTCTGTATTGCAGATATAAGAAAATGTATAGACATGTATAAACATGTGTTTGTTTCAAGTTGTATTAAGATGAAATAAATGAAAATATTTTCAGAATACCTGATAGATTTTGTGTGTCTATTTATCCATCCATCCATCCATCTATCCATCTATCTATCAAACACACATTCATACACAGACACACACCCATAACCGTATGCAAAGTCAGCATTGAAAAAGAAAAGAAAACAAACCTGTTTATCTGTAATATCTACAGTTTCAGACACACTGATATGTTTATTACAATGCATATTGACCCTTGGAAAACTTTGTCCCTTTTCACACACACCCACACTGTGTGAAATGTCCGTTGGAACATGTGACCGATTTACATCCTAGAAGGACTCGTGGCTACTGTTTAACAGATTGGACAAACAAAAGCAATTTTCATATAGCATATTCCACTGTTTACTTTGTCTAGTTTCCGCTGACAAATTCAGACCCGTGCTTAGTTGATTTCCAGGGGATAACCACACCAACTAGAGGCAAATCCTGCTCCAGATTACGGCCAGCAAGCCATATGCTAAAGTCAGGGTTTCTTTGGTTTGTGCCAGGATTGTGCCAGTGTGAAAGCTTTCTTAGTCACAGGCTGAACTGCTCATTCAGCGCCGGGCTAACAGCTCACTCAGCCCGAGGCTCAGTGCAGTGTGAAAAGCCCTCCAGCGTAAAAGGACACACAGACACACACGCATTAGAGATGTTACCTTGTTTGAAGTTGCCAAAGTAAAGCAATTTAATTTCCATAGTCAAATGATGGGGCCACACACATACATGCTGATAACAAGGGGACAGAGGAGCAAATTATGTAATATTCAACACACAGGGGCTCTCATTCCTGACCACAGGATAGGACTGGGCTACTACTCTACATTTCTAAGCAGAATATACTATTTTAATTCACTACATTTACTTGACAGCTTATGTACTAGATACTTTGCAGTTTTAGATTTTATATATCAAATATATGATCAACTTATAACATATGATGCATTATGATTAATCAAACTACCCGGCAGCATATTGAGACAAATTCAAATTGTGCAAACAGTTACAACATTAAAACTCTGTTTATGAATAATAAAATAGGTACCATAAAAGAGGACATTTTTATATTTAAGAACATTTAGCTTTACTTGTTATTCCGCATTTCTACATTGTAGTCTGAATACTTGTAAAGGAGTAAATTATCTGAAACACACCTGTTCATTCAGAGGTCATCTCCTCTTCTGAGGCACATTTATCAGAGAGAGAAAATGATTCTCACACAATGATGAAATACAGATGGCGTCTCCATGAAGTGTACCCCTGCTGTGTGCATGCATGTTTGCATATAAAAACCATCTGGTCAAAGTAATTCTGATCATTTGAAGGCAAGAGCTGAAAGCAGGAAGACACACTATCTGAACAACAACCACAGGATTATGATGGACTTAATGTTCCAGTGGAATTCACTTTACCTGTCCACAACCTTCAAGGAAACCTGCCCGATCAAACTTTGCAGCTTCTCTGTCTTCCCTAGTCTTCATCTTCAGTGATGGCTGAGTGGAGTTGGGTGGCCTACACAGTACTAGAAGTGTTGATTGCTTTGGCCTGTTGCCTTGGCAATGTGCTGGTGGTGTGTGCGGTGTGTATTGGTATCCGGGATGCCTTACGGGAACCCACCTACTGCTTCCTCGTTTCCCTGGCCGTGGCCGACTTCCTCGTGGGTGTGGCTGCTGTGCCCCTGGCTGTACTGCTGGACGGCTGGGTGAGTGTGACCCCTGACCTGTGTCTACTTCTCAGCTGTGTCGTGCTCGTGCTGACCCAGGCCTCTGTGCTGTCACTGCTCGCTATCGCCGTGGACCGATACCTCCGGTTACACACACCGTTCAGGTGAGAGGTCAAACTCTGAAACACTGGTTTACAAGTAGATAAGCTATATGAATAACTTGCACGCTTGTTGATTTGTAGAAATAACCCTCTATTGTATTCCTTCTTTGTGTTATCCCTCATCCTCAGATACAAAGCTCTGGCCACACAGAGGCGCACATGTACAGCTTTGTCTGTGTGCTGGACGCTTTCCTGTCTGTTGGGGTTCACCCCTCTGTTTGGCTGGCACAACCAGTCCGCTCTAGCATCTGATTTCACCAATACATCCTCCTCTTCCTTCATTTCTCCACCTTGCACCTTCCTCTCAGTTATTTCCCTCCCATTCATGGTTTACTTTAACTTCTTGGGATGCGTCATGGCACCCCTGCTGGTCATGACCCTCCTCTACACACAAATCTTCTGGAGCCTGCAGGGCCGCCTGAAGGAGAGCGCTCCTCACGCCCAGGCCTCTCTGCTCCGGGAGAGGAGGCTGGCCTGCTCTCTGGCTCTGGTTCTCATTTTGTTTGCCGGCTGCTGGATTCCTCTGCACCTGATGAACTGCCTGCTGTTGTTTCATGGTCCTCAAGCGGTCACACGGGGGACACTCTATACAGGTATAGTGACATTTGCTTTTCTAGTAAAACAGTCTGCAATTGGTGGTTTTTTTTTCTCCCAAAGAAGCTTTAAATATCACGTACTTACAGGGAAAACATTTTTTCCCCCAGGTATTCTCCTGTCTCATGCCAACTCTGCAGTCAACCCTATGGTCTACGCTTGTCGCATCCCAAAGATCCAACAGGCCTACCTTCAAATATGGAGGCAATTCATCGAGAGGCTGAACTGTTGCCCTGGGGACAAGCAAGTTTGCCAATCAATAGTGGTCAGCCAAGCCAATGCCGCAGAGACGTGTGGATTGAACAAAGAGCCGCAGTCATTTAAAGTCCAGTGCGTTTGAAGTCAGAGTTCATGTGAGGTTTCTACCCACTCACACAAGAAAATCGGACAAACACTCCGTCCAAAATCATCATGTACGGCTTTATTTACAGATAATCAACTGAAGAAATACAGGCGGCCAGTGAGTGTTTGAATTTGTGTGTTGTGTTTGGTTGAAATGAAACTCTGCAAGAAAGCATGAAAGCAAAACAACAAGCATGAAACTCCACCACGGCATTTGATCGGTGACTGCTTGTCTGCAAACTTTATACACGTCAAAGCTATCTCATGAGCGTCCAGCAGAGTGTGCTGTCGACCAACCGACTCATCAGCTACTGTTGGACACCAACCATGAAACCACCAGAGCTGCAGTCAGTGACAAACAATACAAATATCTCATTTATTGATTTTTGGACAACTGATTTAAGTAGTATGACTTTATTGAGATGTACATATTTTTGTCATTTGACAGCTTTGAAGCACATATCTACTTGCATTTTTCTTTGTAAAATCTACAAATAAATGTGGTACTATCACAAGACCGTGTTGAGCATCCACAAGTGTTCAGTGAACTCCTCGGGGAAGGCAATAGACTGTATAGTTATCACCGGAGCAGGGTGCAATCCCACCCACCAAACTATACAACCTACTACCTCACCCTGACAGAGCCCAAATCAAACACTCCACACACATTGTTGTCCTGTTAGGAAACACAAACATATTTAACCTGCTCTAGCTAGAGAAGCAATGCTTCACACAGTGCATTATGTTGATTGCTGCACGCGTACGTTTTGATTGGATTGCATGATTGCCCATCTGGAGATGACAGTCGGCGAGTTGCTGAGTCGGCTGTCTCCTTGGGAAAGACAGTAGATTGTATAGTTATCTCAAAAAGAGGTTACACAACCCCACAACTATTCAATCTACTACCTCAGCCCCAAGGACAGCATCCACGTTGCTTCCACTTCAAAAGATCCACAAAGGTAACTCTCCTGCAATGGTACAAAGAAAAAGAGACAGATAGGGTTATCTTAATTAGCTCTGTAAAATAAAGATGATACTGGGTAGCAAATTTTTTTACTGAATATTTATATTACATTTTCGACCGGTGTGTTCAAATTCAGTGCCAGCACAAAAGAGTGTAATCGTATCATCACTTTTATCTCTGTGTCTGATTCTTTGTTTTTGTTCATGGAAATGGTTCGCAAACCACGGCTTGTGGCTGTATGCTGCTTCATCACAACAAGCCTTCAGCAGCCACGGTTCAGAGGGGCGTCTTTCACTTCGGAACAAAAGATGATTTTACATATTGGCACGTCCTCACCGATCAACCCAGCTCCTTTTTTTTTATGCCAAGCTGAATCTCTTCGAGAAATCAATTCCATTAAAACAAAATCAAAGACAAATAATTTAACGGTAAGCAGACATCGGAAAGTGAGAGCATAATGTGTGAAAGCCCAACAAACAACTCACTGGCTTCTCTGGCATGTGATCGAAAAGAGAAAAAAAAAGCTGCTCGACTCTGTGCCAGGAATTCGTTTCCGTTTTTGCCAAAAACTGAGCTCATTCAAGCGGGCTATCCCTGTGTAGGCTGGCTGCTGTTTCTCAGATGGAGGTACACACACAGATGCCTGAAAATATGGCGTCCACCAGCTGCCTCTGATTGAATACAAGGCTGGGATTCTGCCCCCTAAAACACAACAAGGAAACACAAAATGGCGGCTCGCACATCGGCCATTTTAGGTCTGCTTAAAAACACTATAGGGTCTACGTTTCAGTGTTTTTTCCAAGTCCTGCTGTCTCACGAGGAAGAAAGAGCAGCGATTCTTTTGACAGTGATGGTGAATCAATTTTGTGCCGAGCAGTGAGACGAAGGGAACAGACCCAACGACACACTCGCTGTCACGAGCACAAAGTAAGAGAGCAACTCGAACAATACTTTTCCGGAAAGTTTACACAGAAACATCATCATCACATACAGCATGTCACTGGCAGTGTTAACAGTTCAGCTTCGGTTCCATCAAAAATGTGGCACTGAACTAGCAGATCTTGTATTAATACTTTCTTAAAATTGTATTAATCTCACGAAGAAAGACTCTGCTTCTCCTCAGGCCGCTAACTGTTCCAACTCTTATGGGATAACGGTAATGACGGGCCAGCAGGTTCACATGGCATCGGCTGAAGGGTTAATGAGCCAGACTGAAAGCCAGACCTGGGCCTCAGATAGACAGAGAGGGGTTAGGAGGTACACTGCTTGCATAAATTAGCATACTGCCACAACCCCTGAGACTTGGTCCAGACCAGCCCATAGTTAGCATGCAGTAGACTCCGCTCGTCTGATTACAGAAGACCAGACAGACAGAAGGGGTGGGGGGTGTTGGCATGATGCCCAACTCTGCCACCGTGCCAGTGACAGATCTACGAGCTCTGTTAGGTCGCCGGGAAATGTCCCCTGACTGAAGCTGTATTTGGAAGGCAGACTAATAGTGATATGACACAATGTACCGGGGGGATGGGTCACATTAATGACGATTTAACAGGACATCTGAGCATGGCCTTGAATGAAAAAAACATTTAAACATTAAATGCTTGTGGGACATTCTGTGCTTCAGGGTTAATTGCGAAAATTGGTGTCCCATTCCCCGCACAGTTCCCGATTGTTGTGGAAACACAGAGGCCAAACTCGGTCAGTCATGTGAGCTCTATTGGGCGCTGTTGTCTGTGATCGTGGACTTTGTCTATGGCACATAAAAAAGGCCACACATGGCTCAGCTGGGGCAAATCAATTTCTCTGTCAACGGCTCCAGAATAAATGAGCCTCCAGCCAGTGGGGCAGCTGAGAGAATCTTAAAGTAAAGACGAGTAAAGGAGGAAATTTGGCCTATTGAGTTGATCTCATCTGCCTATTAGATTGTATGTCTGTGCATCTGTTACAGCAGAAAGAGTACATTTGTATCGGCAGTATTTAGTAAAAGCCAAGAAACACAGACCTTGTCCTCGCCTGCCCTCTGATAAAGCTGCTCTGCGGTTTCCAACCAGGATATGTTTATCTTGAAACAATTTCCTGCTTTCTTCGGGTGACGGTTGCTCATGTTTCCAATATTTGTTTTAAATTAATACATTTTCATAATACTGCCACGACTAGAATAGGAGAGCCTTTAAAGTTAACACCTACAAAAAAACTAATATGTTAAATAGATCAAATGATCTACCTATTCACTCCTAAATTGAATTAGAAGCATTTATTATAAAGGTTTTACAAAGTTCTCACGTCAATCTGCGGTGCTAAAATCCACCCCTAGTGCGCCATCTTTAACAAATCAAAAACCAATGCGAAAAATATCGTGGCAGTAATAGGCCTGAGCTTTCTCCCAGACACCGTGAAAGGATGTGGGTTTTACAAACAACGTAAACACACATATTAAACAGCGAATCCCCAAACACACACAACACACTCAGTTGCCAACAAAAGTCCTCTGAAATGGAGCAGATTTGTGCAGTGTATATATACCTATTGGATTGCCTGGTCCCTTGGTCCGCGAGATGGGATGAATGCTTGGCAGACACAACGGAGGGGGCACCAGACGATTGGTACAAGTTCTTGTGTGTTTCCCCCCCTCCCTCTCTCTTTCTCTCTCTCTCTCTCTCTCTCTCTCTCTCTCTCTCTCTCTCTCTCTTTCCCTGAGCTTTGTGCCAAGAATGGGCAGTGTCTGTGTGCCAGGCAGAATTTCAATGAGGGAGGAAGGAGTCGGTGATGGTGGGCAAAGAGGAGGAGGAGCAGTGGGGGAGCTGGAGTTGGCAAGAGGAAGTATGCCACACAATAAATGGCAGGACGAAGAATTCCCACAGTTAAAAAGATGCAAACGGATGTCTTGTCTTACTCTGGAAAAATATTCCGTCTAGGCATCTGGCAGATACAAGAAAGAAGGCTGATCTTCAATAGAGCGCTATGGTGATTTTATCATACCTGCTTTTGATCTTCCCCACTCCCTCAGGAATTCCTGATAACATTAAAGGACGATGGACGGGAGCTCTGAGCCTCCTCCATGCTCACTTGGCACGGCGCTCGCTCTGACGTTCTGTACATCCTCATTAGCCAAGCGCCAACACACGAGGCTCATGCTCACGTGTGTGCGTGTATACAGCGATGCACTGCCATATGCATGTACTCACACACAGCCAGCCTGTGGTAAACAGTTGCTCGACCTGTGTACATAAATGGAGCTCATCCTCTCTGATCCTGATGTACTAATTGTTAATCAAATGAAAATGTTTCCGATATCCTTTGCCATCAACTCCACTCTTTTGCAATATAGAGGGCCACACACACACACACACACGTTAGGATCACAGGCATACGAGTTAGGTAAACATGTCAGGCATGTGTTTGATGAAAAGATAGTATGACCCAGATAAGGCAGGAGTATAAGGGAGCCATTGTTGACTATCAACATAATTTCAACCATCGATACACACACACACACACACACAAGTTGAGCTAAATTGAATCATTAAGATTATCTTTACTTCTTAGATTAGTTTGTCATATACACACACACACACATATATATATATATATATATATATATATATATATATATATATATATATATATATATATATATATACATATACATACATACATATACACACACACACACACACACACACACACACATATACATATGAGATAAAGTATATCCCAATCATTCAGATGACTAGATGTGTTTAAAAAAAAACTGTGAATGAAGAAAATGTAGATCAGAGGTTTTGTTTCCTCTTCATTTGCTCTCTCTATCCTCTCTGCTTTTTTCCACTTGTCTATGCTTTTGCTAATGTTCTGATAAGATGTGCGGTTACCATGGTTTCAAATGTTTCTGATAGCTTAGATGGCCTGGCCTGGCATGCTGCTACACGCCTACATGTTATAGCATTCAATATTGCCACACAGAGCACGCCACACACACACACACACACATTCACACAGAGCACGCCACACACACACACACACACACACACACATTCACACACACACGCACACACACACACACACGGCGTGCATGCATATTTGCGCACATGTATACAAAGACTGCGTGCAAGAGTGCAAAGTGGTGTAGGTCAGGATGAAACAGCTGCTGCTTCCTGCACGAAAAGAGAAACTTCCTGTTGTCTCGCTGTAAAACCGCGGCTGGTCAGCCAAGATATCAACCAATCAGCTATGTTGAGGCTGAATGCAGGAAGTTAGCCTGACTGCCTCTAGGAGAAAAACTCAGAAACATTATGAGGCAACACGATAAGTTCATCTGAGGATAAGAGAGGGGCGGGGACAGCGCTCTCCTACTCCTACCTCTCTTTCTGTCTCTGTAACCCTTGTTCTCTCTCTTTTTCGACAGCTTCTTCTTTCTTAACCTTTTGTCCCTGTCACATGCCGATGTTCACGAGGAGAGGTTCTTTCGGTTCTTTTGTTTGTAAATTCATTTTCTGCTTAATGCCAACACTGATTGATTTTAAATGACAGAGGGTGATGCAGGGGAATTAGGAGTTGTGATGACGGCGAGGGGTATGTTGAAAGGGTCTGCCCATAGTCACTGTTTCATAAACACGTGGCACGAAGGCGCCATCTTAACACCAACCCTTATTTAGATCAAGATACAGTACCAATAATAAGCAGTCAAGTTAGAGTCCTGATACTACATACAATATGCAGGTATTTCAGATCATTCAATCTGTATTAAATTTGAAAGATCAAATCGGTTGTCGATTGATTAACACATCCCGTTTTATCAACTTCGGCATTAATATATTAATTAACATTAATATATGCTTTTGTTTCATGGCATACTGGCCTCTGACATGAGACCGTAATCAAAATATACAGCGCAATCTGAGTAAGATAAACATCAATCGGACTGTTTACGTTTCTCTATTTGTTCTTTTTCAACAGGCAGGTCTCACTGGTGAAAATAGATCAACGGCTTTACTGATACAATGAGAAAGAACTACCGAGGAACACCAACATTTCTTTACAGCGTCGTCTGTTTGTTAACTCTGTTTCATTGATGCCTCTCTTTCCTCTGAAGTGCAAAGTATACAGCCTATATATATATTATATATACGGCCTTTGACGCAGTGTGTCAAGGCAAGCGTTACAGTTGCCGCCTCTTAACAAACTGTCACACCTCTAGATCGCAGAAAGATAAACGTCGCTCACAAATGGGCATGTTCCTGTGAAACAGCCGACACATATCTGAGATCTTACGGTGGCAGAAAGTGCAAACAGCATGTGAAGGCAAACAGTGGTTCTATTGCCCTCATGCCAGCTATCATAACTGCTCTGGGTGATCAGAGACCCGCCAAGTGTCTCACTTGTGCAGTGGGTGCAGCTTAACTCGCACTGACCTGAACACAACAACAGCTCTGAGGCTCGATCGACCCTCTGAGGTCAGAAAGTAACCTGCGGAGGCCTGTCCTTCCTCCTGCCAGTCTAAAAAGAGACACCTGTTTGGTATGAAAAGCCACAGAAAGACTGCTTGCCACCCTGTTAGAGCCTGCAGTCCTCGAGCAGCGAGGGGAGAGAGGAGAGGAAGAGGAGGACAGGGACAGAGATAAAGAGATAATGGAAGCAGGAGAAAGAAGATGGTCAGCATGGAGTCGAGGAGTCCCTCTGAGCTCTAGAAAAGTTTCTCCTGCTATGTCCATGGAGCCAAAATGGCGGCGAGCTGATTGCAGCGTGGCAACTGACGACGATAGACACATTTACAGGAGGAAGACCACGATGAAGGACAGAGATGAGGGTGAGAGGAACTGAAGGAGAAAGAGCATAGGGCTGTGAAAAAGATGGGAAGAGGTGTCGCAGGATAAAAAAGAAAAATACCTGGAGCCTGTACGTGAGCGGCGGGCTGGGCCAGAGGACTGGAGGAGAAGAGGGCCGTGATGGCGGGAAGAAGGGAAAAGAGAGGAGTAGAGCACACCCTCTGAGAGCTACACCCCCTTCCCACAATCCCCTCCTACTGGCGTGAGTGCGTCTGTCCGTACACAGGGTGACAGAGGGACGTCTGCGCTCACACAGCCCTATAACACATACACAGAAAACGCACACAACCCACAGTATCAAACCCACTGAGCACAACAAAAAGAGAAAACAGACTTTCAATAGACTCACGTTACTTGTAGTTTTGCGGATGACCAAAACGGAGACAAACACACAAACGCACAGCAGGAGGACACTTTAAAACTCAAACGTACACATGATCAATTCGCCAGCCTTTGGATCGCCCTCTGCTCTGCTCTGCCCTGTGCCGTGTTTGCCTCGGTCCGCCTGCCCACTTTGGCACTGCTGCCAAGAGGGAAGGGGAGAAAAGAGGGGGAGAAGGGGGGGTGTAGAGACAGAAAGAGGAAGGGAGGGACATGCTGTAGCGAGAGAGAGGAGGAACAGAAAGAGGAGGAGTCAGAGAAAAAGAGTTAAGACAGAGTGAGACACAAACAGACAATAAAAAGAAAGCGAAGAAACTGTCGTGAAGCGATTACACAGAACAGCAGCCGGCAGCAGTCTGAGAATGTGTATGTTAATCATCGAACAGTCGAGACACACCTCTCACCCCGTACTGTACTTGTTGTATCCGGCAGCAACAGACAGATGGCGAGAGACAAGCGCCTCTGCCATATTGTTCCATCTCACCATCTTTTTTTACAATTAATAGATTAAAAAAAGCCCATACTGGTTGAGATTCGAACTCTAAACTGATGGACATTTGCTGTCAAGTTCTCTCGCCTCAAAGAAGAGTCTGTCTCTGCGTCCCCCTCCATCCTTCCGCAAATTCGCCTTCACCCTCCATCGGGGATAATATCTGTCCTCCTCGGTGGGAGGGGTTTGAGGGAGTTAAGCTAAATGGATCAATGGGAGAGGAGGGTGGATATTTCAGAGAATGTCACTTATTTTCCCCCCATCCGTTGGCATCTTTCCCACATCTCCCTTTGCTTTCACACTCCAGCCAGTCAGTTGAACACCAATGGCTCCTGGATCAGCGAGCTGTCGCCTCTAGATGACCCCAATCATTCGGAGAGAAAACATAAATCCATCTGTTCATAAATGGCTGAAACCTATCTATAGCCTGGTTGCGACCCAATCCCTGGTGTTTGAGCGGATATCCCAAGCCGAGCCAACCAATCAAAACTTGCTTCTGAGCTGACGTCATTTTGTAAATGCAGCAATTCAAAAAATAAAGCAGGAATACTTTTTGATTTGGAAACAAACACTCTCTTCTTTTAAAACATACTTCTACCACTTAAAGACAAAGAACAAGGCTTTTGTACGTTAAACAGTTGATTCTTCGTCGCAGTCCTCAAACTGACCAAACACACACACACACAGACACACACACACACACACTCACACATCTTTGGAGGGTTCTCCCAGTCCTCAAACACTCACCACGGAGACAAAACAGACCACAATAGTCCAGCTTCTCTGCTTAAACTCCACATGAGTCTTTTCTCGAAGATAGGACAATGGACACACACAAACACACACATTCATACTGTACAGAGGCGCACACACACATGTGGTGCGAACAATCCGGTTCAGATTCAGCCAGCAGGTTGGACAGCCCCTCAGCCTGACGTCACGTCTCCTTTGTTGTTTATGCATTTATTTCTCTCCTCAGCTGAACTCTCTGAACCCAACGCCCCCCACCCCTCCCTCCCTCTCTCTACTCCCGTCCTGTCCTCCAGCCCTACACCAATGAAGGCGGGCAAATACAGTATGGCTTTAACAAGGAATTAAAAAAAAGGAAGAGACAGACAGACACAGAGAGGGGAGAAACAGAGAGAAAGGAGCTCAGATGTCTCTCACTTTTTCTTTTCCTCCTTTTCTTCTTCGATCGCTCGCTGTGTCTCTTCCTGCTTGGCTTGTAAAAGTTTCAGCTGCATGGCGGGACGGCCTCCTTTGGCAATCGTCCAACTCTTGACTCTCCTGTCCTCTTGCAAAAGAGAGGAGGGGAGGACAAATATAGTCACAGCTAGACTGTACTGCAGCAGCAGATGCACTCTGAAATGCACAGCAACCATTTGTATTTCATACAGGAAGAGAGAAGTTTGTGACGTGTTTTCAGGATGTATAATAAGCAACAGTGAAGCATTACAGTAGGTCTCATGTAAGCTAATCACGGCTTGAGACTGTGAGCAGAGTTTTGAACGGCTGTGCCACAGTTGTGATGTTGGTCTGCCTTTAACTGAGTGTGACAGCTGAGTCTGATAACAGTGTGTTTGGGTGCTCACACCCAGTTCACACAGGGACACACTCACTTTGTTATCTCTCCTGGTATCAATAACACAAGCAGCTCAGTACAGACAGATTTACACATGCACTGGGAGGATCTGAAACTAAATATTGACGTTATTTAAAAAGGTAAAGCTAACTGGGCTCTTTGTTTTTATTGCTTAAGTACGCGGTTACACGCATGAAGATTGTTACTGATTTACTCACCTCAACTTCGGTCACAGGGTTTTTAATATTGTAAAGTTGAGGCAGGTTATTATTAGGCTAAAAGTAGCCTAATAATGTATTTATTATTTACTCTAAACTATTGTTTTTATTTACTTATAATGCTCTCTAATTACAGGACTGATTCAATTATTATAGTTTGAGAGAATAAATAATACATGTAATTATTATTTCACTGTTTATCACTCTTCCATGAGGTTAACCTTAAAATAATGGGCAACCTGTTTCCACTCTTCCAAAATGTCATAGTTTTCTTATCATGTTTCCTAAAGATATTCTGACATAATTAGTTGGCTATAGGCAGTCAGCTAATATGCCCATATATTAGCTCATGAGGTAAAATATTGTAAAGGCATGCATATAAACACTGAAATTATAGCCATAGAAGTATATGTCCATCAGGTTATTGATAAACTGAATAAAAACAGAACAAACATGAATATATATATATATATATATATATATATATATATATATATATATATATATATATATATATATATATATATATATGGAGAGAGAGCTAATTGTTGTTCGGTTTTTATTCAGTTAATCAATAACTTGATGGACATATTTATAAATAAAGATTTGCACAAACACTGCTGTCCTGTCTGCAATGATGGTTTGTCTTTAGGGTATGAAGCATTTAATGAAGACGTATATAGACGTTTATTTTTCATTTTTTTTAAAGTGCTCTTATTACTGTAGTGGATCAAGCAAAGCAACGTTAATACAATCGTCAAGTGTGAAGTCAGGTGTTTATAGGCCCAATATTATTTATTTAGTGTGGCTTACAGTAGCTGAATTATTCTATTTCGAAATAAATGCCTAAATGATCCAAATGCTGGCGAATAAATGCACCTTGAAGAAAAATGGTGGTATTGGGCTAAATAAAATGTACTTGATTAAATAGATAGGATATGGCCTAGCTAACGTTACAAGCTAAAAGCTACTAGCTTGCCCGATTAAAATAAGTGTTTACCAAGTGGGGAAAAGTTAGGACTCTTGAAAATGCTAAACTTTTAAAAACAGCCCAAGCTAAACAAACTTTAGAAAACCAGACAACCAGACCGCTGCTTACCTGCTTCGGGGCTCTGCCAGCTGGTGTGCCAAAGCAATGCTGCATATAGTAAACAATCTGCATAATTTAATGAGGGGGAATGTCTACATAAAATATGTTTCATAATGTATTTAGCTTTATACACTATTTCACTATGTAAGTGATAACTGAATCCACATAGGCCATAGACGATGACTCTTTTACGTTTTAGATAATAAGTACAAGTGTATGCAGTACCTGTTTAACAGGTGGCTTGATGCAGTTCGTGCTTTGCTCTGATTGGCTCATTGGTAGAAACAGCACCCAATCACCGTGTGACATCTCTGGCGGCACTGATAATTGTAGCTTTTAAATACATGTGTCTTCTGTGATAGGTGCTATGGTTTCTTTCTTTCTTTCTTTCTTGTTTGGCTTAGTATATACATGCAACACCTTGTTCACTAACAGAGGTCCGCAATAGTGAGGTTAAAACCTAAATAATAGTGTATATATGTAACAGAACATCCGCTCATAAAAAAGACGTCACTGTCACGGAGTCTCATTACTAGTTAGATGAGGCACCCCATCTAGTGGACAATTTGTGTAAATGTAATGTGTGAGTCGTATAGGCAATGCCTGAGGTATAATACCACTTTTTTGAAGATGCTGTTTATTTATTTTTTTAGTTGCCTCTCGTGTGTGAAATTCCTCAACTGTGAGATCAGATTGTATGTCTCCACTATCTATTAATGTGATTTATGGAACCAGTTCACACACTGTGACAAGGATATTTATTGTATTGTAAACATGATCCATGAAACAGAAAACTCAAGAGAAGAAAACAGTAACCAATGCAGAAGGTAAATAAGACATAGATAAGTCAAGAAATATTTGGGTGGAAAGAACAAAAATTACATTTTAGCAAATTATTACGAGGTGCTGGGTTAAAATTAGATATCATGTCATATTATATATTATATTATTATTATAAACACATGCAGTGCGTGTGTGTGTGTGTGTGTGTGTGTGTGTGTGTGTGTGTGTGTGTGTGTGTGTGTGTGTGTGTGTGTGTGTGTGTGTGTGTGTGTTTTGGGAATTTTGACTTTGATTATTGTAAGACTTAAAGGGATGGGCCGCTGGAATGACCATGACATGTCGTTTTCTTTGTTTCCACAATGAAGTGCAGCCTAACTACTCGTAGACTGAAATTAATAATCCTGAAGCGTCTGCCCTCCAGCCAGTTCCAGCGACTGAGACAGAGGTGGAACATCTTGAAGGATAAAAGAGAGAGCCAAATAGAGGCTTACTTCTCATATACTTTCTATATTTTAACAGAGTTGACCTCTTTGCAGTTCATGTCAATGCCAAGGTAAATTGTGGCTTTTATTTCTGACAGAATTAGAATTTTGAAAACATTTTTTTTCCCTTCCTTTTTCATTTTTCAAACTGGGAGAGAAAACAACTACCCAATCTCCACTGATGCCGCAGACCTCACTGGGGAAGAGAGAACACTTTGTAACGGCCGGTGGACATGTTTGTAAATGTAAATCCACCTGATGTTAGGCAATCTGTCATTTACTGTCTATCTATTTCCCTCTGAGGCCCTGAGGCCGGTCCGTCATCATTATCAGAAAAAAATACCTTGATCACTTTTGTTTGTTCCAAATAAATGTTTTTTTTTTAATAATTTTAAAGTTTTGGCTTGGTCATTCATCTTGATCCAACTAAACAATTAAATGGCCTTTATTTTCTGAGCATCTTAATACATTCACAGCGATGAGCCAAATAAAACATTTACCCCCCCCCCCCCCCCCCCCCCCAAAAAAGCTTCCTTATTGGTTGTTAATGGCATCTACTTTTTCATCAACCATCTATGCATGGCCTGCTAGTGCCATTAGATAGTAATACTCATGCCTGTGATAATATTGCCCTCTAGTGGCCATATGCAGGGATAACATCATTCCAATGGGACATCAAGTTGGTGATTTTCATGTAGATGCAGGTTCATGTAGGTCTTTAATATATTGGGATGATAATGTTGGGAGTTCAGCCATCAACCCTCACTGATCACTTCTGATCTGACTCCAACTGTTGGAAATAGATGTAACTCCTGCAAGATTCCTGCTCAAATATCAGCATTTAATCTGTACCATTAAACAGGAGCTTACTGTCAGCAGTTGAGGGGGGGGGGGGGGGGGGGGGGGGGGGGAGAATATGGGTGTTTAAGTCTCTTTGTCAGTCTCGTGACATTTCATCCAGAGCCCATTACATCCCCTTTTACAATAGATTCACTGTTACATGTCGACTGCATAGCAGGGGCCTTTCCTCTAATTACTCTCACCTTGTCAGTATAGGAGAATAATACTGTAGGTGATGTAAATCATTAACCAGGGCTTACCCAAGCCTATCATAGTGGTAGTACAGAATACATTTGAATAAATAGCTGAGTAAAGCTGCCTGAAAAATAATGTGTTAAATAAAGATGTTCAATGAACCTCATGTCACCATGTCTCTCGTGACGGTGTCTGATGATGAAAAAAGTTTGAATATGTACAATTATTTGTATATTAAATATAATAATTGATAACTGTACAGCTGTGTAGGGTTAATGGATTGATATTGGTCCTATGAAGAAAGGAAGCGTTTGAATTTTGTTATGAATTTAGATAAATCATTGTTGACTGTAAAATAAATCGTTTTTTGAGATATATATATAGTCATTTTAAATTAAACGCAATAATCTAGGAAGGTGACCTCACGATTCGGTAGTAAAGCAAAGTTATATTAGCACAAACCTGTTGACACAGATTTAGCCTGTCGCTCTCTTTATTTAGCCCAAATAGAGAAGACACATTGTTGTTTTTAAACTTATAATAGATTCTTCCTTCTCCACTATCAGTGCATATATGTAAATCAACGCAATACGAGGGAGAGGGGTCATCGAAGTGACCTACTCTCAACACTACCATCCCTCCCTATCCCCCCTTTTTTTCCTCCTCCACCAGGAGTCTGGTGTCATGGGAGGAGTTTGCGTTGGGACACCCAAAACTTTTGCGTGTGCGCGTGTTTCGACGCCACGCCTCTGTGCGTTTTCCTCCGCGCGTTGATTTCATACCAAAACTCATACTTGGCATTCCGCCTTTTTTTTCTGTCAAACACGGTTATTTGTACCGAGGAAAAAATACTCGCGGTACAGTGAAGCCGAACTGCTTTTGGAAAAGGAAACCCGCACGGGGGACGAGTGTGTGCCTGTAGCAGCAGCGGGGCAGGGAAGCCATAGTAAGGTGAGTGCGCTCTCACATAGTTCTTTGTTGTGTGCTTGAAACTTTCACGCTGCGGCAGCTGCTTCGCTTCGTGTGTGCTTGAAGTTTTGGGATATTTGACATATTTCGCATTTTCCCTCCTCGCTGCCGCTTTGCTGAATCAGAGGCTCCTTGTGTCGAGCAGCGAGCTCCCTTTTTTGCGTGTCCTCCTCTTCTCGTGGCCGTGCTCGCCGTGACTTCCCAGGCGTCTCTTGGACTTAGTTTGGAGTTTGTTGAGGTATTATTAGCTCGCGAGCTAACCGACTAGCATGCCAGCTCGAGTGTGTTATCAGTGACTTGACTGTAAAATAGCCACTGAAGTATATAAAATAGCACCGCCTCTTCCACTTTATCGTGTGTTACATTGCTTTAACAACAGCTAGGCATAGTTTTTTCCCCACACTTTGATTCAAAAGCAGATTTTGCCAACTCACAGTTGGCTAAACGGCTTCCAACCGTTGGAGTGTGATTTTATTTTTTTTTTCCCTCTTCGCGAGCTCTGACGTTACATGCTAGCAGATAGGAATCCTCTGCTGTTGTTATAAAAGTGTCACTAACATGTGAGACTGGTCTTACGGGTTCAGCAGAAGACTGTGGTGAAGAAACACCTTTGTTCGTCTCCAGCACTCACATCCCGACTGAGTTATCCACTTTCTGTAAGATTTGATCTTTAGGCTCCTACGAAGAGCTTAAAGTCGGATTGATGTGCAGTCTTAAAGCTACTAGAGTATGTAGTAACGTTAGTTGTTGTAGTAGTAGTAGTAGTAGTAGTCGTCAGATGAGGTGGCCATGTTAATCTGAAAGTACTGTGATGAGATCTAGCTCAGTTAATCATAATGTCACTGGTCCCATTGGAGCAGAAGGCAGGCCGTGATATGCATGTCTCTTGTCAATGTTAGCTGAGCTCATAGCTTTATTTAGCTCAATGCTCTGGCTTCTCTGCACTAAACATCTGACCTTTTGGCCGCCACTGGGAGTTATATTGAAACTGACAGGGGCCACATATGCCTTAAGTGCACACTGTCCTAACTTTGCATCACACTTTGGTAAACTGTAGCTGTGGTGCCTTAAAGTTAGCCAAAATAACGTTTCCATACCATCAGTCCTGATGTATTCACTCCCTGGCCATGTTCTTACTACACTTATACATTGCAATTATAGTTTTTTTTACTTTGCTTCCTGTTTTGTACACGTTTGCTCTGACCTTATTTACCTTACTAATAATTTTCTGCATATATGGATATGCAGAAAAGTATTGAAGTGGCTTTTGCTTACATTGTTCTTAGGGTGGCACACTATTGAAATTACCATAAAGCATTGTTAATACAACAAATAAGGATGTATTAACAGCTACATGTTACATAACCCAATCTATATTACTTTTTTGTGTGTGCCAATAAGCCATTCAGAGCCAAATAAATATGCTCTATGTTATCCCATTTATCAGTGGTTTCCAGAGTTTGTGACCCCCTAGAATTGAACAATTGAATACCTCAGACCAATCACCACAGTATGGCCTTGTGCTGCATTCTAGTCAGAGGTCAGAATTTCCATTTATATTTTTCCCTCCAAGCTTTCCAGGTGCACGGCCTAAACAAAATCATGGCTGACTGTGACACGGATGTTTTTTTTGTCTAGCGTACATATAATTGAACTCTAAGCAGTGCATCCACCTTGCATATTAACACCATGACGCCATCACTAGACATTTTACACAGTGGCCAGACGGGAATTACAACTTCTGGGTCCGTCACGTAATGCAATTGGGCACAAAACACGTTTTCCATAGACTTACATTGAGAAAGAGATGCCTGTAAATCAGAAGATAATTAAATAAAAGCTAGTGCACTTGCTCTAAATGGGCCCTGGGATGTGGAGGATTGCGGGAAGTTTGGGTCATTTTTATCAGAACCGTACACACAGAAGTCAAACTTTTTTTTGCTTCTTTGCTTTTAAGTAGCGTTCTATTGTTCCTATTTTTTTGTTAGAAGTTGGCATTTTTGGAGTTCCGAGTTGTCTGGAACACAAGATAAGTGTGGACATGAGCTTTGAGTAGTTAGGTAGGACGTTAACAAATAGCAAAGATTAGTTTGAAGCCTGAAAATTCAAAATCATTGAATCATCTTGTGACCCCTCAGATGAATCAGCCACAGGTTGGGAACTTCTGTTGCATTGTGGATTATACCCGGAAACATCTTCCCTGTAGCTGACTTCTCAGAGATTGTGATATTCGAGGGGACTTGAATGTTGTAATGTTGCTTCAGCCATTGCTCTCTCCCGACCATCTCACAAGGGCCTGTCTGATCGTTATGGCAACAGCACAGGCCCTTCAGCAGTGATTCAAACTGGGAAGGCCCTGTGCAGAGTGTCCAATAAGCCCACCACAGCAGGGGAAGCTCTTGCGACCACACTGATCCTCTGTGGTTCTTCTGTGGCAGGGACCATGTTACCCACACTCTGGAAAACATTACACCAAGCGGTATTAATGTTGCATATGTGTGCATGTGTTTGAGGAGACTTGGAGCATCTTCAACAATAACAGAAGAATGTGTAATTTCCTCATGTGGCCTTAGGTTGCAAGCTTCTGGGAAGTGCATATGGCTCAAGTACTGCCTCTTAAAGTAGTTTTGTCTAGGTTGGGTAGCGAACGGAAAATGACTATCTGGTCTTGCCATCACTAACTGGTATAACCGTAATAGCTCAACCAACTGGTAGTGTCTTCATTGACCTTGGCCAGTGTCTTTGTAAATTCACAAGCTCCTAAGGTTTTGCCATTTTGCTTGTCAGGTCTTTATCCCCCAGATGCCACGGCTATTAATACGCCCTGTGTACATGGCGGCTGTAAACAACTTCAGATGAATCTGATCTCTCACTGTGATGCGTGGAGATATTTGGAGTCTAGGAAATCTGTCGCAGCCGCAAAGTTAACCCTGGTCCCTTCTGTCTGTGACAGTGTGTTTTGAATGAATAAAGTGTGTGACCATTTTTTGGTTGGGCCTTATTCAAAACTCACAGGGTTCAATTCATTTTGGCGAGCATGTACAAATTAAGAACTAGGGATGCACAGATCTGAGTTTTTTTGTCTCAATACTGAGAGCTATACCTGGGCTATGGGTATCGGCTGACAGCAAGTGTTGATCTAATACCAGTGTTTAATTCATAACCTGCATTGCTTGTTCTTTATGTGTGTGGGGCAACATAAGGCTTGACCTAAACATTGCTTTCTTAACTTTGTAAAACAAAATATAATAAAGATTGACTCATTTATTGAATTGTTATCTATTATTAAACTAATAAATCAGCAACTTGTTAAAAAACATCTTTTAAAATGAATATGACTTACAATTCAAGTGTCAACCTTTTTAATTCAGCAACTAATTGGTACAAATTCCAGTATAAACATAGAATTGAAGTGAATAGATTGGCCCCATTGTCATCTTTCATGAACATGAAATGACAATCATTTTATTTATTGATTCATCTGCTAATTATTTTCTCAATTAATTGTTTTGTCTATAAAATGCCTGAAAATAGTGACAACTGGCCATTATAATTTCCCAGAGCCTGAGGTGGCATCTTCAAATTCTTTGTTTTAACTGATGTGATTAAAAAAAATCCTCACATTTGAAAAGCTAGAAACAGAATTATTGGGAATTATTGTTTCTGTCTACGACAAATGGATACATCAGCTAATAAATAAATTGACAAATCGCCCAATTCTTCTTTCACGCTCTGTCGAGTGGGATATATATATTTGTGTGTGACTATGAAAAACAAAAAAAGACTCAAGATTTAACAATTTGTACATTCTAAAGCTGAACCAGGTTGATGACAAAGGATGCCACATTCATTCAGTTCCATGCTCTGTGCCGCTTCTCTACTTCTCACTCCAAAACAACATACATTAAAATAGGAGTTTCAGACATAACTGTATTTTTATGTATGTTACTTACAAAATGCTTGAAACGGGCATTGAATTTAAGATAAATTAGTTTTCATTTGGATACCAACGTTTTTTTTTTGAGAAACAATGATTTCCAGGCTGCTATTGTTGTAGGGAGAAGTATGTGCGGTTGAGAGCTAGATCTTTAGTGGGTTGAAGATTAAAACAAGATTGTAACTACAACAATGTATTTTGTTTATTATTTCTTGTTCACGGACTATACACTTTAGGGGTTGTGTTTTGCTGTAATAGATGTTTTCAAGCTGAATGCTATGTTTTCAAAACATCCAGAAGACAGCTGCATTAATTTCTTTAATCCTCGCTGATTGCAATGCCTTTTTTCTAAATTCATCAGCTATCAAAATAATGTTGCTCTCAACATTGTGGTACATATTTTGGTGTAATGCTGTTTTAATATGTTAAAACATGGATTCAGGTCAAGCACAGAGAGTGTTTACCAAAATAATGTTACATTTAACAAATTAATCAGCAAGACAGGGTTATAAAAGAACACAATAACATACTGATGGTCTTTTAAGATCAAAAGTGAATCATTTGTGCAAATAAATCACAATCTCTATGAGCCCAGCCACACCAAATCTAAAACCTTCCTCTTTCGCATTGTATAACATGAATACAGTACATACACACACTACGAATAACTGACAGCCATAGCCTTTTAGTATTTCATGTAGCCGCCATTAGAAACATTAAAACATTGCTTAATTTGACAACTAGTTACAGCTCAAATCTGCCAGCCAAAGTTTTTATTTCAGCCATCAAAATCAACATTCGCAGACTAAATGTGAAGGCTCTTTTTGTCTACTTTGTGTGAGATCAAAGAACCATTGTTTTTAAAACTTTTAATTTTGAGTAATAAATCGGCCACTATTGTCATTGTAAATTGAGTACCATCGAAGAATGGAAAGTTTGACAGGCGCAGCAACAGTAATTGAGAGGATGTGAAATCTTTAGAAAATGTCTTGTCCTATATGTTCTAGGTGTGTTGTGGTCAGGAGCCGTCATCATTGCGTCGGAGTGGAGTTGCCGTGGCAGCCCTGACGGGGCGCAGGAGGACGGCGCCGATGGAGAAGGAGTGGCAGATGGGGCGGACCGTGGATTGGATGGCGACCCCGAGGGAGTTTGGAGTCCAGACATTGAGCAGAGCTTTCACGAAGCTCTGGCCATCTACCCTCCCTGTGGCAGGAGGAAGATCATACTTTCTGACGAGGGGAAGATGTATGGTGAGGAACAGGACATTTCTGACCTAACATAACGATTGTATCATCCATCCAGCCATCATATCCACCTTTTGTGATGACTTCAAAATTACAATATACAGTATCTCAACTTTTGCAGCAGTACCAGTAGGGAATGATACTTCCAATCTTCAGCCACTGTAAAGCCACTTACCATTGTAAACAAAACATTACACTTAAGTAATTTGTATACGGCTCATGTTTAGTGAAATCAGCAAAATAGAGAGAAAATATAACTTTTAGTGATGCCCTGATCACGTTCTTTCTCTCCTATCGATACAAATTGCCAATCGCAGATGAACCATTTCAGCCTATTCAGATCGTTTTGGTTGTTGGTTTGTTATAGAAGCTGGTATACAAGGCTCCAGACTATTGACAACATATATTTTCAATTGCCTTGAAGTTTGTGTAAATTAGAAATGTTTTAATTGTTGTTATTTGCATAACAACACTCAATTCAAATGATTAGGAAATAAAATAGTGTATTTTTATTGTTTAAAAGAACTCTTAGCATTAGTACTTAGTATACTTTGCTTTGAGCTAGTGTTTAAAAGTTTAACCGGTCATGATTCACTCTTTAATATCTATACATTGCTCTGAATAAATATTAAAACAACTATAATTATTCAAGTTTATCACCAAAAACACAATTTTACAAGATTGCATTTGAACACATCATGATAACATTATAATTAACTTTTGCCCAATCCTCATTTTTACTGAATCGAGCATTAACCCATCCTAATTTACCTGAATGGAACCTCCGTATGTTAGCTGTTCGGTCCGGTGCAGCCAAAGTTACGAGCTCTCCTCCTGCCGATTCTAACGCAGATTTGTTGATGTAGCATTATAAGGGATCGTCAACTAGAAAGCATCAATGTCAATCTCCCGATCACATTTTTTTTACTGAATATCGGCCAAAAACAATTGCCGATAAAACGTAATTTCACGTTTTTATAATAAAATGCAATTAATCCGTACTTCACAGGTGGTCCGTACAGATCGCGGATCAACTACAGTCCGTTACACCACTACCATAAAGTATAATGGCCAAAATGAATGATCTGCACACACTCTCTATCAGTCTTAAGTTTGACAGAATTATATAAAACGGAAACTTTGCCTGATTTGGTTTTCCAAGGACGTCCCTCAAAAGCCAGTGTTCCACTGTGAACATTTTGATCATTCTTGTCCTCATATTTTTTGCTTAGGTGAACTGCCTGCAGGTATTTTTGGAGATGGCTGTTTAGCTTGAGGTGAAATGACAGGATCAAAAGTGCGAGCAGGTTGAAATTTCAGGTCAGGTTCGGGTAAGAAGATAAAGAAGTTGCTTCATCGCCAATTCCTCTGGTCACAAATTGCTTTAAATCTAATTTGTATTAGTCTATTGGGCCACATGAACAACTGCTTATGTGGTTAGGATCTGTTCAGGACGCTGCCTGCGACTACAGCTTCGATGTATTTGACGGTTTCGTCCTACCTTATAGAAACTTGGCTAGCACCCAACATTCCTAGCTTTTTTGCCTGAGTGTTGGCATGCTGCCTGTAGCAGCCTGTGTCGTGCATTTGTGTGAGTGTGTGTTGTGAGGTTAGCAAGATATGTGATCCCATGCGACAGAAAGGAAAAGTTTGTTTCAACGTTGCAGCAGCATTTTCTCCTTTTGTGGAAGTGTGGGCCTTCTGTGTTGACCACCCCTACTCCCATCTAAATAAACAAGGGCAGTCCCAGTGGTACACACATTCACACGTTGGAAAGCTACACTGAGATTGAACATAATCCTCACGCTTACATTAACCATCAAGTCTCTCACTTTCAAACCAGCCCCAAACGTTTGAGTCACTGCCTATTAATACCAACTGTGACAACTTTGACGCCCCCATTTAGTTTTAAAACTTTGCATACTTTTTTTAAATTTTAGAACTAAGTACAAAAAATATGTTTATTTACAGGTAATACAATTTTTAGGAATTTAAAAACATTGTGAAAAAATCTAACTTCTTCACCTGTCATTATGGTGTGATATTTCATCAGGAATTCTGTCTGTGCTTCACCACCCATATCATGATCACCTGTCCTTAAATACGCCCCATCCGACATCACAACGTCCTCTAGTAGGTCAAGGGGAGTAAAAACATAGCAATTTGTGAGTTACTGTATACTATAAATTTACTTTTTCTTCTTGTACCCATTTGTAGTGTGACTGGTATAGAAGATAATACCACTCGGTCCATTAATGAACTGAAGTCCCTTTGGAACATGAAGTCAACTGGCTTGTCAACTTGGCAGATAATTTATGGATAACAGTTCATGTCTAAAAGTAACTCAAGTAGATATGGATATAGCAGTCAAGCTGTCGGAACCATTTCCTGCTCATTTCCCTTAACTCATGTTGAGAAAATTAGATCACTTAGTACAGCTGTTGAAACCAGGAAAATACCAAATGTAACTAATATATACATTTTATAATATTTAAAATCCCACTCTACTTACACTTTACTTCATTGCATTCAAGAATACATGTACCTCCTTCTGTTAAACTAGGCCAGTTGTATTTGAGTCTGTGCTCTCAGTGATATGTAGCTACCATGATGTCACCCTGGATTAACGTGTCACGCATGTATTCCCAAATTAGGATAATCAACTGACAGATCACTATCTCAGAAGATTACACTCACAGAATGGCACAGATGAAATAGAGGGTGCTATTGTTATTATAGCATCATGTTGATGTTGTTTTTTTTAATTGCACAATCTATTTTGGATTCTCTATTTATCAAACTAAGAATGAACTTTTAAGAGAGCCAGTTTTGTATTAAAGAGGTTCTACCCAGAATGTGAAGAATAAGACACATTTATCAAGAGTAACATCTGCCATATTGTTAAAATACTTACACTTTATTGAGTGATGCATATTTTGGGGTTAACATCACATGTTGAATCCTTCATATTTTCAGTAGCAATTAATAGGTCAAATCAACAACCATCTAATCTATTCAGAATATGTACAAAATGGAGATTAAATAATTGGAAATGTGTTGTAATGGAAACAATCTAAAAGTCATTCTGAATTATTCATAATACCATAGCTAATTAATTATGCATCACAACCAATGATCTTGTGTACAATTCCTCCAAAACATTGTCTCTCTCAAATTTTATAGTCTAAAGAAATTTGATAAATAGCTTTAATTTTTAAGTTTCTGATGGGAGTAAAATTGTAAATACAGGCCCTGGTAAACAAAGCCCAAGGCTTACTAAATCAAATCTGCTTTAGGATGTGGTTGAATTTCTTTGGGGCCGGTGCCCATTTACAGTTGGGACTAACTCAAGTTGGGTCATTTTGGTCATTCCCTCCTATTTTTCATTGTGTAGCCCCATTGAAATCATGGGCAAATAAATTTAGATTCAAGTTTGTTTTAGTTTTGGTTAAATTTCTCTCTTTATCTCTCTTTTTTTGTTGAAGATGTAATTCCTAATGTTGATCTCCACAAAAATATTTAAGGATGGATGTACTGATTTAAATAGCTGGATCAGTTATTGTGACAATGAGGCCGACGTATTCAATTAATTTCCATGGTTTTTTATATATGTGTATGTATATATATATATATATATATATATATATATATATATATATATATATATATATATATATATATATATATATATATATATATATATATATATATATATAAAAAATTCCTGTTAATTTTGAATTTGCTGGTGTGTGATTTATTATTTTAATAATAAATAACAATTTAGTAGATTTAGGTCTATGTAGCTATTTATTACATGTTGTTTAAGTTAATAAAGCAATGTTTAAGTCAAAACTAATATTGGCTTCCCCATAAAATAATGATCTCAGTCCACACAGTGAGGAGTACATCTTATTAAAGGAAGATTGTGTGGTATTTAGTTGCATCTAGTTGTGAGGTTTCAGATTGCAAGCAACAATATGACTCTTTCGAAGCGTGTCTGAGAACTATAGTGGCCCTCACAGGTAGGGATAGCTTTAGGATTGTATTACTGCAAGGAGCTACTCTTATGAAATAGTTTGTTGGTATGTTTAAAACAGCAAAGTCACAAATCTAAAATGTCAGTAAAATACAAAACATTCTTGAGTGAAGTTTATAAATGATGATAATCAATAATGAAGAACACAGACATCACAAGGTATCAGTCACTCCTTCAGTCCTCCTGTCTGCTTTGTCTCAGCCAGTAAAGAAGTTTATAAGAACAAACTAAGATAAACAGACTAAAGACGGACAGCTTCTGTTTCAGCCTGGTAAAAATAAAAAGGGTTTTGGCCGATCGTGCTTGCTGCGCTTGTGTAAACATGGCGGCGGTGGATTATAGACTGCCGACAGAGCAGATTGAAGTAGGTTTCACTTTTGTTTACATGTCATGCTTGTTAAACAGTTGTCTTGATAAAGTATTGTCTATTTACTTGTTTAAGTTGTATTGCAGTAATAGTAATTGTCATCAACTCGAGTAATCTTCACTTCACCTGGTTTACTTCACCACCGCATGCGCCACCAATGCTTGCTTTAGCATGATATTAAATCATTCCGAAACATTCAAAAGTACTACCAAAAAGAACCAGTTACATCGGAGTTTAATACCGAGTTTCGGTAGCCAGCTACTCAAGCTAAAGCAAAAACGCAAACGGCACATGCCAGAGCCAGTGTCCATTCTGGGCTGCTGTAGAAACATGGCGGACTCTGTAGAAGAGGACCTGCTTCCTTTTCATTATACGCTAATAAAAACATAGTTTTATATTCAAGTTCTGCCAATTAATCCCCCTAAATGTTACACACTGCAACAGATCGGTGCTCGGGTATCTGTATCAGGACTGAAAAAGTTGGATCGGTGCATCCTTAGATTTATGTGACAGAAGGAGGAAATGGAGAAATAAATATACATATTGAAGACTTTTTGAACAAGCATAGTGTTTCCTAACTGGGGTGTAAATAACACGCATAAAACAAATGAACGTGTGAGTGGACTTCTGATGAAAATGAATTTGGCCTTATGTGGTAGGCTGCAGGAAAGCGTATGTGTCGTGTTTTGGGAATAGGAGCCGACTGCCTGGTCTGAGTCAGACCCATCTGTTGATTTTGGGGAGTTCTGTGTTCTCGTAACATCAGAGTTGATGTGACTCAGCGCGATGTGACCTAAGTCCCTACAGCATCACACCACTTCCCAGAAAGGAGAATGGTGATGTTGAGGATGTTGGTGCATTGTGTGATTTAAAAGATAAAAGCTGTATACGCAGTCTGTAAGGTTTCGTCTGGTTATCTTTAGCCTCTCTCTAATTCTAACATCTGCAGCAGGGTAAATAGTGAGTTGTTCACCAGTTCCATTTAGAGACCAGCAGATCATCTGGTGTGGGTTGGAGCTGGGGGAGGCGGAGAAAGAAAGGACTGATCGTGCACTCTGTGGTGACCACATTTGTGAAGCCTGTTAACTACATGAGTAGCCTCACCATCTCTCACTGAAAGTGCATTTGCATTAAACTTTTATATTATTCTGGCTTTATTTCAAATGGGATGGCATCTTCATCTTTGTTTTCTTCATACAAAGATTGATTTCAGTACAAAATAAACAACATCAAATTGCACTGTTAAAATCATTACACTGTGACCCCCCCAGGCTGACAAACATGACGGATTCGTGGGCTTACCAGGTGTGTTCCGATTGTACTTAAGAAGATAAATGTTGTAAGATACAAACTAAAATAGAGGCTGCGTGGCTTGCTGTGTTGCAGTAGACTTGAGATCAAGTGCTGTGTCAGAGCACTTTATGTCGTCATTGCCTCTTAGGGTCATTTCTGTTTCAGTGAACAAATGATATTGGTTGCACCAGCGGTCAGAGTGGTGTAATTTAAAACACGAAGGCCCATTTTGTGGACATACCACAGACAAAAGCTACATTGCACAACGTAGGAGCACAATGTGCTACTGATTTAGAATCTGTTAGACATTTTTAGACCATTATAAATAGTTATAAGGCCCTACATGCCCAACACGTATAATGTAACAAAGAGATAATTAGGTGATTGTTCAAATTTGAGTTTTAAGTGCTCCACTCTGCTTGTATTCTTTTACTTTCTCAACTTTAGGTCGAAATGAGCTGATAGCTCGCTATATCAAGCTACGAACAGGGAAGACGCGCACACGCAAACAGGTTTGCACAGCCGCTATTCAGAACCAATGTTTACATGGGTTTTTAGGATTTGCTATGTGCACCTTGCATATCTCCTAAAGTGTGTATTTGTATTTTGTTGTAAATGACCCATTCACCTTTTTAAATTGATAATTAATGGACCATGTTTTTTTTAAATGGCAAAATCACCCTGTGAATGTGTTTTTTTTTTTTTCATGGGGTGTCATAGGTGTCTAGTCACATTCAGGTTCTGGCACGTAAGAGGGTACGAGAATACCAGACCAGCATCAAGGTGGGTCCCCACTGAATCAGCTCTCCCTTCCCTCTGTAGTCACATCCCCTCTTCTTTTTCCTTTCCTTTTTCCTCCCATCCTCTGTCCTTCGTCCTGTCTTTCGTCAGGTCTCTAGTCACCTGCAAGTCTTGGCCAAGAGAAAGTCTCGTGAGATTCAGTCTAAGCTCAAGGTACACACGCTCACTGACTTTATCATGCTAGCTGCTTCGCTCTGCATGTGACCCAAATCCAAGCTAACGTAAACATTAAATCACCATAGAAGTCTTTGTCGGAGCTTATGGCAGATTTATGCTTCTCTGCTGAGGTCTTATTTACTGTACATACTACAATCGAAAGGAACATTTTAATCAGAAAGCATGACGTGCATTTAGTGTAGTGGGGAGGATCAGATGGGGATCTAAGGCAGGACCACTGGAACAACTTGATGAAGTATAAATCCATTTCACAAAAAGTTAGGTGCATGATTTGTAATACCATCATGAGGGCACTGAGATAGTGTTAGTTGATGGCCGTGGAAACATGACAGGCTTTACAAACTCGTTATATTTTAAAACATTGCTTTCTGTCAGTGTTCGATGTCGTCTGGCGTTGCTCAGTGCAAAAGAGAGATTTGTTGAAGGCTTCAGTGTATCATCATTTGTGGAAAATATTTTGTTGTTGTTATAATGCATGGCATTAATGTTGAGCAGTTTACTTAGTTTAAGAGGCTTGTGGCTATGGACAGATAATTATATTAGAGTCAATAGGTGGCTCGGTTGACCTAAGCATGTGCATGGCAGTAGTAATATACATAAACGCTTCCATACACACAGACATATAGGGAGTTTTAAATGTGCCCCTCTTTTATGTGCACATATTACGAATTTCAAGATTTCTCTTTTTAAATCATTTCTGATCTCCACGTTCTCACTCTAAGACATTTTCCTCAGTCTTTATATCTTCCGTTGAAGCGGCCTTCTTGTGGTTTTACCATTCACTGTAATAAATGTTCTTTGTGACATAATTTTTGCATTTTGCACCAAATGCATTTAACTTGCTGCACTCTAATACACATTTTGAGAACTTGTTAAGATTTCCACGCCAGTATATTTCCTGGTATAGACGTCAGCTTTTACACCGCCCAGATGCATAGGATGTAGCGTGTTCTGTCAACGTAAGATACCTTTTTGTTTGTGAGTGTGTTTGACAAGGTAGGTTTGAGGTGGAGTCATTTCAAAGATGTATATCTACTGAGGAAGGTGTTTTCCCTCATCACCTAATTGTGAATCTGTGACCTGCTGTTTTTTTGAATGTACTGAAGTTAATTATTAATGTGTCTTCTTTGCCATAGGCCATGAACTTGGTAAGTTTTGATTATACAATTCCAATCTTCTGCTTCAGGCTTTGTGCTTTGTGGTTGGCATCACATAACTGCTAGTCCACAATTCAGTTCTACTGCCAAACTCAAAAAACCTGCACAATACTCTTGTTTTTAGTGGCTTTAGTTAAATACTGGCGATGGTCCAGTTAGCTCTCCTAGCCTGCTAGCTTGGTGCGCGTCCTGCTTTGGCATCCCCCTGTATCTGCTTTGCACTCTGTCCTGTCTTCCCTCGTAGTTACTGCATCATGCTGAAGTACTCTATAATATGTTGGCTGGCTTGCTGTCTAAACTGGCCTTGGAGGTTGGCTGACTTTGAAGTGTGAAACCTATATTTTACTGTTTTTTTTTTATTTTTAAGATTGCAAGTTTTCACTGTATATTACTTTTTCTTTCTCTTTCAGGACCAGGTATCCAAAGACAAAGCATTGCAGACAGTAGCCAATCTCTCATCAGCTCAGATTGTGTCTGCTAGTGTAATGAAACCCCAGACTCCGTTTCCACCACCAGTCAGAGTGAGACACACAAAAACAAATACATACAGACACACATCTGTTCTTTTCTACCTTCTGGGTAAAACTGAGTAATACTATCTGTCCCATTTCCTTTCTTTCCCTTTGTTCAGTTTTGGCCCGGCCCTATGCCTGGACAGCCTGGACATTCTCAGGAGTAAGTGGCAGATTTGTTGGTTTGGTTTGTTAAAATTGGAGTACGTCTTGTGCTTTTGCTCGTACAGTTGCTCATTTGTGTTGTTTCTACTCCTTTTCTTTGCAGCATCAAGCCCTTTGCACAGCCACCATACACTACACTACCAGCCGCTGTCCCTGCACCTATCAGTAAGTGTGAACACAAACTCACTGATTTGAGTAAATAGCAATGATTATTGGTATGTAATTGTTCTTTTGTGGTTTAAATGTTTGGCAGGCTATGAGCCCCTGCCTCCCCCACGACCTGCAGCTATAGCAGCTCCTGTATGGCAAGACAGAACCATCGCCTCAGCAAAACTACGGCTCCTGGAGTACTCTGCTTTTATGGAGATCCAGAGAGACAGGGAGACGGTACAGACATCCAGACATTTATATAATTCAACGATCTATATATATATTTGCCAAAACTATGTCTCCTCTCTATAATCACTTCTCCTTTCTTCCCTACAGTATAAACACCTTTTCGTACTCATTGGCCCATCAAACCCTGGCTACAGTGACCCCGTATTGGAGTCCATAGATGTGAGGCAGATTTACGACAAGTTCTCTGAGAAGAAAGGAGGCCTGAAGGAGCTCTATGAAAAAGGGCCTCATAACGCATTCTTCCTCGTCAAGTTCTGGGTCAGTACAGAAAACCAGTTTTCTGCCTGATAAGATCATTTTAATAGCCGAGAACTTTGCAAAGCCTAATGCAGGAAAGACATTCATTGATTCATAAATGATCACAGATGTCAAGAGATTGTCGCATTAGATGGTTGATTTAACCTGGTGTTATACATTACGCAACTCTGTACAATCTCCGGTTATGACCTGCTGCACCACACGGGGGAAGCAAAGCCAAGCTGGTAGTTGCCTGTAGAGATTTCTTGTAAACAAAAACTATTTTTGTTTACATTGAGTGTTACTCACCAAAACACAAATAGTGGATATATTTCCTTCCTGACCCAGATATGTGCTGTAGTAGACAGTAGGGTGTATTTTTGTTTTTGTTCTTTTTGACACTTACTCTCTGTCCATCTTTCTGTGCTTGTTCCAGGCTGACCTGAGCAGCGACATCGAGGAGGGCGCTGGTGTGTTCTACGGCGTGAGCAGCCAGTACAGTGGTACAGAAAACATCACCATCAGTGTCTCAACAAAGGTCTGCTCCTTTGGCAAACAGGTGGTCGAGAAGGTTGAGGTAAGAAAGGGAACACCTTTTTTTTTTAAGTGCGAATAAAGAATCTCATATCCGCCATATTAATGCGGTTAAATTGTGACGTGTATGTGTGGATTCCTCCCATTCAGACAGAATATGCACACATGGAAGGGGGGAAGTATGTGTTCCGCATCAATCGTTCACCCATGTGTGAATATATGATCAACTTCATCCACAAGCTCAAACACCTGCCAGAGAAATACATGATGAACAGTGTACTGGAAAACTTCACCATCCTACAGGTGTGTATATGTTTGTGTGTGCGTCTCTATTACACTCCACATCTGTAACTCTGACCTGGTGTTTGTTTGTTTGTATGTATGTTTTATCATTAAATCCTGACAACGTTTTCCTCTTTCTCTTGCCAGGTGGTGTCCAACAGAGAGACTCAGGAGACTCTGCTGTGCATCGCCTTTGTGTTTGAAGTGTCCACCAGTGAACATGGTGCACAGTACCATGTTTATCGACTAGTTAATGACTAGCAGCACGTTGCGTGCATGCAGAGACTCTCCACAGACTTTTTGATATATACAACATAAACACTATTTCCAGCTCAAAACACAGAGAATCAACACTCCTCTACTCTAAATACACACTAGTTTTAACAGACCAACAGTCACACTGTAGTCACACTGTGTATGCATTTCCATCGCTGCAAACTATGCACACATTTCCTAACATCCCATGACTTAAACACTAAATTTTAAATTAATTTTTTATGGGTTTTTACCAAAATGTCGCGTAATTATCAGTACGTGTTGTAATGTTATTCAATGTAATTATTCAGTCGAATGCCTGAATAATTACATAATCACCTGGTGAATCTGATTGTGCACAACTCTCAATGTCATTATGGGTGTAAGATTTTTCTTTTTCATAAGAAATTGAATTCATTGACACAACGAAACCAGCGAAAGAGCCAAACTACACTTAATCAAGTTTAATATTTTATATTCTTCCGTCATATACATTATATACAATGACAATCTAGCTGTGGTGCACTGAAAATGGATGTTCTCTCCACCAGGGAGTTTTCCAAGCATATGAATTTACATCATGGGTGTGACTGATGTGAGACAAGTTTGAATATAGGTTGGCAATCAAATCATTTAACCAGTGTTAATCTAACTCTTCCACCTTGCCTATTTGTAGCTCTGTAAGGTAGGAATTGATTGAGCCTATAATGGCGTATCCTCCATCACTGCTCGGTGTGGAGAATCATTATACTCCAGTTGGTTTAATCAAAACTGTTAGGATCACATGGCAGAAATAGTGTGAAAGAGTGTGCCTTTTCCAAGAATGCAATTCACTACATGTGAGACGTAAAAGTCGTATTTATATTTTAAACACATTGTCAAAGTGTAAAGAGGGCCACCCTTTTAGGTGTATTTGCTGTTCAACGGTTTCCAGTGGTACAGTGTGTGGGGGTGAAGGGGAGATTGTTTGTTCCCATGTTAAAGAGGTGTTTTATTTTTGACTCCCTTGTTTTTGGAAACAAAGTAGTTCCCAGCCAGTTTCGGATTCAGTTCAGCGTTTTGAATGAAATAATGATCTTTTACTGTTCATTTACACAATACTGTTTTAGTCTAACTGCGTTGGTTCGCTGCAGTATTTCTACCTCCGCGTGAGTTGGGATAAGAATGTGCTTTGGTTCATAAAGCCGTAACCTGAGGAGCACTGATGTATAGGACGTGTACACTACACTTGTAATGGTACTGTTTATAAGCCAAAACAAGGTAAATAGACTTGTTTTTGTAAAGATGAACTATCTTTCTTTGTATTTTACCAGCACAGCCAGAAGTTTTACTCTCGGCATCAAAAATGATGGGTGTTTTGGTTGTATCTTTTTTGGTGTCTGCAAAATGATCTATGGTACAGACCGCACTAAGGTTACCCACAGTGCACTGGGGTAGATTTGTGTCTGATAACACTAACAAATTATCCAGCTTACACTTGCTTTCTTTCTGTTTTGGTCAATGTATTGTTTTTTTGTTTCTGGTAAACATTGCTACCAGCATTTTTTATATAGTAAATGTTAATTGTATTGACTGTATTACGCCCTCTCCTGGCAGGATTATCTTTTAACTATTATCATGAAAGTAAAAGCCAACTGGTTTAAAAAAAAAAACTAAAAAAAAACATATTCACTGTGTGGTCAGCCAAAATGTGTATTTGTTTATTTTTCCCATCAATGTACTCTGGTTGGCTGTGCCCCATCCCTTTTTTGGTCCAGTCTGCTCAGTGAATTAAATCTGTGCCTTCATGCTATACCAATAAAACCACATGGTGTTTGCAGAATCACGTCTTCGTCGTAAAACGTAGCTGCATGAGAGAGGATATTGTTAAGTTCTTGAAACTCTGGGAGTTGGCGCGGAATAAGGACCGGGGTCCGAAGATGATATAATATAAGAATATTTAATAAAAAGAGTGAAATGACAGAACAGGTTATGCATTCGATCGATCGAGCTATTTTCCAATCCACCCGGGCGCTTCTCGCCTGAAGTTCCTCCTTCCTCGGTGGTGGCCAGAAAAGCGGCTGTTCTCCCAGGTACAGTCAAATTTATCTCCTCCTCCGAGCTAGAGCCCTCCCTCGCATTAACATTCCGGCGTGTCCGCCACGAGAGACGGAGCCGCGTCCCCTCTTCCTCCTCTTCTTCTTCTTCTTCGTCTTTGGTAGATCCTTAAAGTCCGTTCTCCAGCTCCGCCCCTCAGGCGAACAAGAGAACTACAATTCCTTATCTAGTCATACATTAATCATTAATAAAAACAGTGACCTACATATGCATGCCATTCATAATAATATCCCTTATTAATTATCATATTCCATGCATTGTAATGTACACCCAAACAGCTTCTCATTTTACATTGTACAGAGTCCAATTATGACAAACTAGGTTTTAAAAACCCTACAATCCCTCTCTTTATACTATTCCATAGTATAACCACCAGTACATCTTAATTCATTCATGTGTCATAATCCTGTGGAAGAAAAAATTCCCTCCCTCTCTAAACCGTATAATATATACGGTTTCAATAACGCAATATATCAGTGTGGTTCTATTCATCACACAGGTAAAAATCTTAAAATCAGGAACAGTTATGTGCACTGCACGTCTGCACATCTGTCCACGTGCATGTGCGACTCCAATGTTCTAGGGGGTGCTGGTGAGTGTCCCACTGCATGTCATAGTCCTGTCCGGCTCCTCTAGGCTTCTCCATGGTGTGCTTCGATCCCCGTACTCCATTTGTCGTTCCTCTCCATCTCCAGAAATCACCAGTACCTTGGGAAAAGATCAACACAACAGGTTCAAAACACTGCATCATGGTCACCTAATCTTGTACCTCAGTGTGTTGTTTTATTGCCAAAATGTTTGATACTTCTCCATACTACCTGCACCCAGCGTGTCTCACTGATGTGAAGTCTGGGGTCTCTGGTCTGATGGTGAAGCCGCTCGTGATGACAGAAGCATGTTGGAGGTCGGTAATGATGTGACAAGTGCCGCTGTGGAAGAAAGCTTAGAGGCACAGAGAGGTCTCCGAGCTGGTCTCTGCTGCTCAGGAACTCTGGCTCAGGGGATCACATGTTAATACAGTCCTTCATTAATCGCTCAGTTTCTTTCTCATTTAATTTCTCCTTTCTTAATACTTTCTCTCCCCAATCTTCGCATCTACGCCACCACTAACCCTTCCTTCAACTTCCACAATCCATCTTCAACTTCCTTTTTCCATAATCTTCACCATGTCATAATACTCTGGGGGTGGGGGTGAGTGTAGTATAACATCACCCACGCTCTGCTCTTCCACCTCGACTTCGGGAGCCATCAACGGCATCATCAGCCGCTGGTCCTCCCTGGTTAGAGCAGTAGAAATCAATCGGGTTATCAGAGTTCTTAGACATGGGACACAGCAACATCCACAGAGTACTAAAATTGCTATCATAATACCCACTGTAGTAATAACTGAAAGGAATAATTGTTCATACTTACCGAACCATCTTTCTATGAAGTTTGTGAACTCGTTGTCCACTCCGGAGTTCTCCGCCAATTCGTTGCTAAGTGAGCTAAGCCCTGCTAAGGCCCTGGACACTGAACCATCGGGGGCAGTGTTGTTAGGAATAAACGTGCAACACATTAACCCAGACATTTTACACACCCCACCCTTCTCAGCGAGCAACATGTCCAAAGCCATTCTATTTTGAAAAGTCATAAAAGACGTTTTCTCTAATTGTTCCAGTATCCCCTTGATTGCGTCCCTGCTGTAATTAACAAATCTCTGCTGATTATAATAAATGTAATTTAGCCAATCTACGTTTTTATTCATTGTAACTAAGCAGATTTAAAGAATCTCCTTCTAATGGGATTATCGTTACAGGCATAATTAATCTAACTAACGCACAGGTTCCTGTCCAATTCCTTGGGAGATAATCTCTGAGCACCTTATCACCACAGTACCACCAAACATCCGCTCTGGCCATCATGTGGTCACCTACCATACCGCTGCTGATGCTCTTCTCCTCTGCGGTAACATTAACGATAGTGTGGCAGTGTCTCAGGTTTCCCACACGGACTGAACCTCGCGAACTGTGAAGGCAAGTGTAGTTGCCTTTGTAATATGTAAACACTGGAGGGTGCACTGGGGGAACTGCTGGAAACAACAAAGCAAGTGTGTTACAATTTGGTCCAACTTTGTTCTTAAACAGTCCAAGCATGCATTTGAACCCCCTTGGATCATTTTCGGGGTTCAGTGCAAACGGCACTGTTGCCAACTGCGGCCGTCCTCTCGCACACACCAAACAGTCTGGCCGTTTGAGCTCTCTGGCAGTGTATAACAGCCAGTTTAGCCAGGTGTTGGACTCACTAAAGCCCATCTCGGTTTCAATAGTTTGTCTCACACTCGTTATATTCAGGTATTTAATTACGGAGTCTGGGTCATCCCCCACTTGTACACTTGGTTTTAAAAACTTGTCAGTTGGTTCTACTATGTCTATATTAATTGTATAATAATCTCCTGTAGTGCTTTCTATCCCTAATTTGTAGTCACCAGAGATTTCTACTTGCGGGTTGTTTACAGTTATCGTGACTATGTTGCAATGATATGTGGACTTTTCCCTGTTTGGACATTGGTTGATTTGACCTGTTATAGAGATCACCCCACGCCTTTTATTATTCGGATTATACCGGCCCTCAGGGTTGGTACTTGTAAACACATCATTCCACTGGCAACTACCTGTGCATAAATATTTGTGATGGAGTGAGTTGGACCATATTACCGCATCTCCTGGTTCAACGCCACCTCGTGGACAGCCTCCCTCACGGCACAGGTCAAACGATCTCACACATTGTTGACCCACTTCACAACGGAGCTTAATTGGGCCCCGGTTATCATGCCCATCTCGCCTCTCTCGGGAGTGTATTGTGGCCACCTGTGTGGGGTCTATCTTGGTGTAATTGTAACTTGCATATTCCACGTCCTGTAATTCTATGAATTTTTTAATGTCCCTCTCTTCCTGGACCTTGCGCCAGATAAAGGGAAACATCAACAGGCATGTTACAAATGCTGCACCGATGCAGTACAATCGCTTTTCTCACGTGTCTTGCTTCTCTTTGGGTCTTCCATTTTGGTCAGAATTTCCCTCCTTCTCCGCAGCGCCTCCGGTGGTTGGTTCTGGTACTTTGGCTGGCGGATCTGCAAGTAAACAATGGGTTAGATGGTGCCACTTGGTCTTAGTGTGGCCTCTTACCTGGAGTGCGTGTGAAGTCTTTGCTGCAACTTCAAATGGCCCAATCCACCTTGGCTCAGTCCACTGATGGCACGTTCGCAACCTTAAAAATATTTACAAGTGTTTCTCTAATTTATCAGTGGTACCATTTTTCAATGATATCACTTGGTTTTGGCGTGGCCTTTCTGGAGGGCGTGTGAAGCCTTTGCAACGACTTCAAACGGCCCTACCCCAGTGTCCACTCTAATCCAGATCATTTGTTGACCCGTGTGTTTATGCTAACATGTGTAATGTCAGGTGGTGCATAATATTAAACAATATGAACTCAGCGCAAGAGAGCTCATCATATTTATAATTAATATTTACAATATCAAACCTCTTCCTGTCCGATACTCAACCTTACCAGTCACCTGGTTCCACTGATGACACCTTCTCATCAGCTGGTGTCTGGTTGGCTCCTGTAAGACAAAAACTCAAACGCAATTTGGTTAATCTTTCAGAAAAACCTCCTCAGAGTTTGATCACGCTCGATATCTTAGCTAATTCAGACTTCATCATCTGATTAGCTCTCTCGACTACCCTGGAATGTTGGGTCATAGTCTGCTCCGTGTGAATGTGTAATTTCTAAATATGTCCCTCTCTTGTACGTGTTTGAATGCAAAATGTGTCGTTGTGGACCTGATCCTTCTTGACAGCCTGTGTCTCAGTATCAGCCACTTGACGACTGACTGGGTCGTCTTTCTTACAGGGGATAACTAAGCAGTGCTAATCACCGTTAGAATATTTCATGATTTTAACTTAAATTTGAATAAAATTCGAAAAAAAATAGTGTGGCACCTGCACCTTCCCTGCACCTTCATCCTCCCTCTCCTTTCTGAAACAATACTGTGGATCTTATCCCATTTGATTCAGAAACCATCCCGATGGAAGGGCTTGGTTGATGGGTGGAGAGCTTTGATCTCATCGCTCCCAGGATCTGGCTGGCAGAGGATGGGCATTAGGGATGTTTATGTGCCCCCCTCTTCTTCCTCCTGCTCGTCCTCTTCTTGGTTTGCGGCAATCTCTAGCCCAGTGTCCACTTTTCCCACAGTTGAAACAGCCTTTATCATTCTTTTTCTTTTCTCCTGCTTCCCATGGTGTGGTGTTTGGTTGTGCCGACAGGTTTGAAGTGGGGTTTGGGGAAGTGTTTTGACAAAGGTTTTCAGAATGTGCCGGGAATGGGCCTAATAAGGAGTTTGTAGAACGGACCAGGGCCGCTCTTCCAATGAGGGGGCTTGTTAGGTGGAGGCTTTCTTCACACAATCTCAATCTCTCTTCCCGTGCAGCCTCCCTCCTTTCTCTCTCACTTGCCCGTTCTTCCATTTTGAACAGGGCCTTCTCCAGAAATTCAACCTTGTTCAACAGGACTGGGATTGCTTCGACAACCAGGCTGCTGACATAACCGAGAACCTCCACAGTACTTTCCTTTATCTCCACTGGTTTCATCAGCGCCATCTTCTCTTCCTTGGTGGGCGCCTCCAGGCTTGTTACATCAAGTAAACCCTCAGCATGCCATGTTTCGATGTGGTTTCTCAGTCTCCTGTCTGCCTTCTCCTTCTTTCCGTTGTCCGTCATGTTTAGGGCTGCATCACATGCTTCATTAAGCCACGCTGGGGTGTTCATTGGACTAGACATCTTGGAAGGATCAGGTGCTGACGCTGGCTTATATAAGGAAATGTAAATGTAGAAATAAAATAACAAACACTATGTGTCTAACGTGCAAATGTGGTGTATTTGGAAGAATACAATTGGTTAAGTTATAGGGGAAGTTCACACTGCCAGCGCTGGTACAAACTGGACAAAAACACAATATCACACTGCGATTGAACAACAAGGCATGCCAGTATGATGTTTATAAAAACTAAAATTTTCAAAAATGAAAGATTATTAAATTGCCAAAATGTTTATTAATATACAACTATAGGTAATATCCTCAATTATCTCTATGTGTGAATGTTTTAAGCCATTAGCCTCTATGCTGTTTAAAGTACGTGTCTGCTGTGTGTGTAAACAGTCCAGGTGTCAGTGTCAGTGAGGAAATACCCCTCCAACCTCTAGAGGCGCTATTATATTTAAGATATTTCCTGTTTACTTAACACATGAGGTCCCACGTTTGTCTTCCCCCCTTTAGTCCACTTTTCTTTTCACAACTTGACTCCTCTGTGTATATTCTCCTCTAATTAGTTATACTCTCGCTGTCTAGTGCTTTTGCCGCAGACAGCTCTGGCTCCAAGCTCAGACTTCTCGGCTCACGCGTCGTCTCCTCAAATTTTTTATTTCGTTGTCTAGCACTGAATCTCCGCTTCCCTCTTCTAGCTCGTGTCGTAGCATACAACTAACAAAATCCTATAAGTACTTGGCTCCTCAGACCAGCTGAAAGACGTCAAAACTAAGCGCCGGTCTCGTCCCTTTCGCGGAACACGGATATGTTATTAATGTACAACCACGTAGCTATTGACTGGCAGGGTCCAGGCGTCGTGTATTTCAGATTTTTAATTTATGGTGCTTATGTTCAGATCCTAGGGGTCATTCTCGGAGTATTTAAAGACTACTAAGAACCTGCCGATTCAAAGCGTAACTCTAAAACTGTTGCCGTATCAGTAATCCCTACTGTAAAATATCCGATATAGTACAGGCCCCGCCCGGTCTCTGTAACCTAAACAATTCTGGCACCTTACTGCAAATTTGCATTCATACATGTGATGCTACCCCGCGTAATATAACTATTGCGGTTAGTTCAGTTATCTTGGGAGTCAATTGTGCTTGGAAAAAACAAAGGGGAAAATCAACACTGAGCGGCCATTTTGCGACCACGCGGTCTCACGCTACGCAAAGCTTCTCAAAACACAGCTGATTACTATGTTTCACAAACACGCACGCAGCCTTCCATTCAACATATAATTATATACAAACCGCACGTATTACAACAAAGCTCTCGAGTACATGCAATCTTACATACCACTCAAGAACACAGAGCCGCTCTTGCAGACTCCGTGTCTCCCAACTTTCAAACAAAGCTTTTCCTACACATCCATGCCAGCTTTCATTCAACGTATAACATACAAAACATAAGCCGACTATCATCTCACTCAACAATTATACTATGTCGTGTTTTCACGCTAATAATTTTAAATCCACTACCGACCGTCCTCTTCCTGCTCACGACTAATTTTCCTATTTCTACCTGTAAGGTTTGATTAAACAGGCCCTTAAATACCTTTATTGCTGGGCCCTCTCGTGATTAGGAAGAGGAGAGCCTCGTGGTAAATCCGAATGGTTTGCCCAGCTCCATCAGAGTCCTGCCGTGGTCGCCATCTGTTAAGTTCTTGAAACTCTGGGAGTTGGCGCGGAATAAGGACCGGGGTCCGAAGATGATATAATATAAGAATATTTAATAAAAAGAGTGAAATGACAGAACAGGTTATGCATTCGATCGATCGAGCTATTTTCCAATCCACCCGGGCGCTTCTCGCCTGAAGTTCCTCCTTCCTCGGTGGTGGCCAGAAAAGCGGCTGTTCTCCCAGGTACAGTCAAATTTATCTCCTCCTCCGAGCTAGAGCCCTCCCTCGCATTAACATTCCGGCGTGTCCGCCACGAGAGACGGAGCCGCGTCCCCTCTTCCTCCTCTTCTTCTTCTTCGTCTTTGGTAGATCCTTAAAGTCCGTTCTCCAGCTCCGCCCCTCAGGCGAACAAGAGAACTACAATTCCTTATCTAGTCATACATTAATCATTAATAAAAACAGTGACCTACATATGCATGCCATTCATAATAATATCCCTTATTAATTATCATATTCCATGCATTGTAATGTACACCCAAACAGCTTCTCATTTTACATTGTACAGAGTCCAATTATGACAAACTAGGTTTTAAAAACCCTACAATATCGTGCTTAATATCTTTTAAATACCATTTGAAACTGTTATTATCCTAGTTAAGTAAAATTCTATATTCGTCAAACACTCAAGTATCAAACTTTCAAGTAATAAAAGTTGGCATTGAATGTTTGGTCATATTCCTAGTATTGGAGGAAGAAAATAAGACATTTTGAAATGCATCCTACTTTTATTCAGGCAAACCTTTTGTAACGGATTTAGTTACAAAGTAACATCTGATGCAATTGGTGTATTTGTTAAAGGGTTTTCTTCAAAAAATATTGTGGGGAAACGTGTTTTTGTCTCTGTGTCAAGACTTTGGTATCGTTAAGGCACTGCTGTCCAGCCCAAGTCCTAATGGACTTTTTCCACAGAAGACATTTTGATTTGCCCCAGTAGAAAAAGGCACAGGTGAGGAAAAAAAAAAAAGAAAGAACGATTGCTGACATCCATTTAGCGTCATTTCTTTTTTATTCACCATAAGTCAAAATGTCTGCTGTGAAAAACGTATCCCTATATCTAAGGCATTTGCCCACATGGGTTTTCAAATTTTGTTTAGCCATTTGAACAGTTTTAGTCACTTTTATCGTCTCAGATTAATTACTCTTGCGGATGTGCACTCAAAAGTATCACGTCATATAGGTTGCAATTCTTATTTGGCCTGCTAGATGGAGCTGTCGCCTCAATCGAAAAGCCTTCAGTACAAGTTCCGTATCTGTAGCACTGACATATGGAGCTTTACCATCTCTAGTTAGGTGTCTCCTCTTCTCAGTTAAGATAGTAACATAATCTCATTGGTAATATGTTTAGACAACCAAATGCTAATTATATCAATAATTCCTGAATATTGAAGAAGTACATTTTTTGCTATATATTATTCATATTGGCTACTTGGTATTTTGCCAGCATGAAAGTTGTACTGCGTATTTCATACAATATGTGCACCACTAAAAGGGAAATGTACTGATATAAAAAATCAAGACGTTCAAATATGGGCCTCTACCACACTATACATACTATATATCTACGCAACATAATGCTGCTTCTCGAGGAAAAAGGTTGACATTTTTCAACAAAGTCTCTGCAATCTCTTCAGTCCATATCACATTAAATGCATCTCCAGACATATACAATTTAATATGCAGCCACATACTCCCTATTTATGCCCCCTGAAGGATAACCTATACACTAACTGTCAATCAATTTGTAAGATCAAAATTTTCAGGATTTTTCAAAAGTATTTGTAATAAATTGCACAGTGTATATTTGTTGGCAACCCTCCAAGGCATACATGACAAAGTGTTAATGATTAGGAGTATTTTTGTTTTACAGTCTTAATCTATATCTAAGCGATAAAGCTGTGGTGACAATGTTAACTCTATATGTGCTTGGAATTTAAGGTGTTTTCAACACAGAGTCCAACATGAAGGAAGTCATGGCAAAGCTTTAAAATAACATTTGGCTTCATACAGATGTACTTAAGCTGTCAATGTAAACCCATGGCTATTGCTGTTCACTTCCAGTATTCCTCACACTAACTTGTATGGTTCTTCTTTTGGCAGACATTAATTAGTCAGTGATATATGTCTGCAGTAAAGTTGAAGCAGTGACACACACACACACACACACACACACACACACACACACACACACACACACACACACACACACACACACACACACACACACACACACACACACAAGTCCTTAGGCTGGGTGTGGTACTTGCTGCATAAGCCTCCCAACATGGCAGCAGTACAGAATATATCATTTCACCGGTTGCTCATGGCAGCAGTACATCAGTATATGATTCAGCCACGGAGGAGCACTGATAGAGGTTTAGTTTCATCTGGTACTCACTTTTAAATGTGATAAAGCTGGCTTAAAAACTTCCAAAACTTTGTTGTTGTTTAAAACAATACTGCTTCGTCCTGAGCCTCTAATCTCAGCTGTCCGGAGGTATTTACATTATCAGTATGTCAAACAAGCGTTTGACTCATGATAAAGCCTTGGGTAGTGATAGAGAGTATATTTGCATCCATGTTGGCTTACATTGTCATACATCACAGGTACTTTACACACATGTGATATGTATTACCTTCGCAGCGGTGAGGCGAAGGGTGTGGTGGGAAAATGTCAACTGCAGAAACTGAGCCAAAACAATCCGGTTACACAGAGAGCGTGGCTTGTTTTATCTCCTTTCCCCCTTCTCGTCCCTTTCTCTCTCTCTCTTCATTAATGTTTCTTAAATGACTATTAACTGAATACTGATCATGAAACCGCATGTACGTGAGGCAGTGTCCATTATGGGAATTAATACATGTAATCCTAAGAATCAGATCATACTTTGTAAGCTTAAAATTCTAATTTAAATTGCCATGGTATGTATAGGTAAAACAACACACAGGGGTGGACACATTAAAAGCAACCACTTCTTACTTTTTGGCTACCGCTTAGTTGAAGCAACAAGTCATCAAACACATGAGTTTACATGAGTAAAGTATATTCAGCAAAACGTTTTTTAGTATCAAAAGTAAAACCACTCATTATGCAGAATAGCATGTTAAAAAGTATAGTATACCACCCACAATGATTTATTACAACTTACACAAAATGCATCCCTATTTAAGAGCTATAATTATCTATAATGCCGTAATAAAATATTCAATACATATTAATTGTAAACTATTTAGAAAGTGTGCCTTATTAAAAAGTGCAACATGTGATGTACAGTATATTCTGTAACAATGTGTTCTATTTTACAATCTTGTTGTTACTATGTATGTAATGTTTTGATCAGAAGAGTCTGATAAATGTTAAACGAGTAACATGTTCAGACTAAATGTAATGTATACATGTAGTGGAGTAGAAGCGGGCCATAAAGTAGCTTAAATAACATGGTGGAGGAAGTCTTCACATCCTTTACATACATACAAATAGCAATACTGCAATATATAAATACTCCATTTCAAGTAAAAGTCCTGAATCATATTGTATTTTGTGTGTTTTTTATTTATTTATGTAACATCTTCACATAAAGTGTTAACAATGGCTGTCAATGTAGAGGAATAAAAGGTACACTATACATAGAAAGTAGCATACAATGTAGTACAAGTACCTCAAATAAGTAGTACTTTCAGATACTAGTTATGATAGTTATTGCAAATGTACTACTTCTTTCAGCTTTTGCTATTTCATTCTACTGTACATTGTCTCTTGTTATGTGTATATGTTGTATATATCTTGAGTGTGTAGTCTGTAAGGTTAGAGAGAGAAAATACATGTCCTGTGATACCCTCACACACCTAAACGTATTCATTCTAATCCCTTCTTTTGCACCTCAGCTGTGCAGATATTGCACACTGCACTCTCACGCATGCGTGTGTGCCTCGGCCCCTCCCGTCATTCCGCTCGGGTCGTGAACTCTCTCCGGTCCCTCCCGGTCCCACCTCGACAGGGCGCGGACCGGAGGGTGGAGTCCACCGCCGCTGCTCCAGGGACATTTGGCACACTGCATACTTGGCGCTGTCTGCATGCACTCCTCGCACCGCTGAGTCGAGACGAGCCGCACTCCTCCTCCGGACTTTATTTGGAAACTTTATTTTCCTACCCAAGTGCAACCGTGTTGGGAAGATGATGGATCCGCTGCGTTCAGCGATGGTGATCAGGAGTCCCGACGACACGTCGCTCGCGGTGCCCTCCGACAGCAAGCTGCGCACGGGGCCGCAGCGCGTGCTGGATCAAGTGCACACCATCAAGAGGAGCAAGTCCAAACCGGGGAAGAACGGCTCACCGTCGCCCTCACCCTCACCAACAAGTATGGAACATGGCTTCATACAGCATCATATTGTTTGGAATAATAACACATACTAGGCGACCTCTTTATTTGGACAGTGTTGTTGACTCTCGGGCTTCCTATTCGGCTATTTGCTCTTATTATCTAATATAAGGTGTTAGTGTGTTTCCTGGGGATTTGCGCGTCACGTCCTCAGAAGTTGCATCCTTCTTTCTTTGTCAGGGCTAAAACTGGGGATCTACACTCCTGCGGTTTCCAGTTTACTAGTCAACTCTGTGTGAAAGAGGGCAATTGTAGAAATGTATTTGTTTGTCTTTGGGTGTTCCGCCTTGAAGGTGACAGTAGCACATCACAGGTGTGTCGTCAACGCCAAAATAGGCCCATATTATAGGCCATATCACAGGTTAGAAAAGTGATCCCTTTCTGCTATTTCAAAAGAAAGTGATTTCTGTGATACTGTCAGAGACGCATCCTACTTCCCCTGAGCATGTCGCAGCGGTTTCTCTGCGTCAGTTAGCAGAGGTGTCAAGTAACGAAGTACAACTACTTCGTTACTTTACTTAAGTAGAAATTTTGGGTATCTATACTTTACTGGAGTATTTATTTTTCAGACGACTTTTTACTTCTACTCCTTACATTTTCACGCAAATATCTGTACTTTCTACTCCCTACATTTAAAAAATAGCCTCGTTACTATTTCATTTTGGTTTGTTTTCATTCCGGCTTGTCATCATTCAAAAACACACACACACACAAAAACCTCTCCGCCCCGTTGCGCACAGATACGTGCGCGCGCACACAGGTGAGCACTGAGCACACACGGACAGAGAGTGAAAATGGCAACAGCATCTCTCATCCTCACACCGGAGCAGCTCTCCTGCTCCAGGTGAAAGAGACAAAGTGCTCGTGTCTTCTACCAACAATGAGCTGCTGGCTTCACATATTACAGAAGTACAAAGTACACGGATATAAAACTCAGTCATTAATAAATACATGGAGAAATGCCTGTACTTTCGGGTAATTAAATGGTTACGGTACGCCGTTAACAGGTTACATTTGAGCATGCGCGACTCGACGGCGTTTTGCCAGAAGTCTCCGTGAGCTCGTCTTTTCCTGCTGTTGCGTTTCTCAAAATAAAAAAATAAAAATCTAAGCTCAATATTGAGCATGAATTGAGAGAGGCCGTATCAAATCTACAACCCCGTTTATAAAATATGTGTAGAGGAAAGCAGCTCACTGCAGCCACTAATACTGATACAACCGGATGCTCACATATCTGGACTCATTCTGTTTTGTTTGGCAAAAATAAATAAAAGCTTATTGTTTTCCACAATTTAGTAGTAACTAAATATTAGTTATTTTTTTCACAGATAGAACTTACACAAAACATTGTCTGATGGAGCAATCTGATTTACTTGAAAGTGATTGCAATTGTCTTTATTTATAAAAGCACAGATGAGTCACAAAAGCATGTTATTTACAGAAAAGTTTGAGAACCACAGCTTTAAGTGTTTGTGTCGGTGTCCCCTACATTACTTTTACTTTTATACTTTTAAGTAGTTTTGAAACCAGTACTTTTACACTTTTACTGAAGTAAAAAGCTTGAGTTGATACATCAACTTTTACAGAAGTATTTTTAAACCCTATACTTCTACTTGAGTAATGAATGTGAATACATTTGACACCTCTGTCAGTTAGGACAATGCAGCGCACGGGCTCACGCACTTTTAGAAAACGACATTTAAGTCTCTGGTATTTGGCTTTTACTGCAACAGGCGTTACAACGATCCACCAAAAATTGAGAAATGAAATATTTGTATCTTGTGAAATGGGTGCAGGTTAAATGGAAACACAGGGATATACCAGTAGATTGTGTTATCTATAAAGTAGGGCAAACTATGTTCATGCTATTTTACTCTTTTACTGACAACGCTTCAAGTGATTGTGAAGTTTGTGGTGCACACGATAAGGACACATCTGGCCTGTTCAAATGTGACCTCCATTAATGATTGTATTTCACGGTGGAGACAGACCATTTTTGCCCATATCATGTGAGGCTTACAGCCAAACCAGATAACACAGAAGACAAACTCCTTCCCTAGTAAGACATGCCTTATTATTTGTAGTCCACAAAAGGAAGAGCTTCTAAATGACCTGTTTATTGGTTTTTCCCAAAGCTCTTAATTTGTCATTCTGTTTTTTGTTCGACAGTCTTTATTTAAGAGAAACTCAATGGTCTAAAAAGGAAGTTACGTAACAGTAAGCTGACGATCTAGCAATGCTTTGCCCAGGGCAAATGTCTACCAAACACATGACAGTAGTCAAACACTGAAAATTAAGAAATACACAAACACAAAGTTAGTTTTGCACACAGGCCCTGAGGCTGCTCTTAATTGTAATATATGTTAAGCAGTGTTATTGAATTCAAGTTTCTGGCTTGTCCAAAAGAGACCGTTTACTTTCATTGTTGGACTATAAGACCATGTTTGTTCTGGCAGGTTAACCAAATTGCAAAAAAAAAAGCCATTATATTACCACTCATCCAGAGTGCTATGCAGCCAGTTTGGGTTTTATGTGCTCTGGCACTACTGCTGCTGCCCCCAACACAATGGAGGTGGTCCAAGAATGAAAGGTATGGAAAGATAAAAGAGACTGGTCATCTATCCGTAAAGCTCTCCTATTCATCTATTCTTTCATTTCGAAAAATAAATTGATCATGATTTGGCTCGAGGCAGCAGACGTTTCCGAGGAATATCATAATACTAAAATCATAAAATTGAAACAATCTGCATGGCTAGAGAGTTAGATAAAGAGACTATTAGTGTTTTTATTGAGTCAGTGAGTTGACCCTTTGAGCCCTTATAATGCATCAGTCACTTTAGGAAAACATTTCCTTTTCTGTCCAGACTTAAGGTTTGATAACGATGATGAGTGTGTCATTGTTTTGACAACCATAATCCTCTAATGGTGAAGTCTCAGGCTGAAAGTCTCCCATTCCCAACGAGTCCGACAGACGAAGGTGGTAAAACATGTTGGCTATGTGTAAACTAAATTTACACACATGGTACGATGCAAAGCCTGTGACTGACTTTATGTCATGTCTGTCTCACTGTTTAATTAAAGGATTGCCATATTGGTTTTTACACCTGTAATGTGTGTGTGTGTGTGTGTGTGTGTGTGTGTGTGTGTGTGTGTGTGTAAAGGTCTTCTCAGCTATTTCAAAGTATTTGTCATTCATTACTTGATTATTAACTTACAACAAAGCGCAAATGATTAACCTTTTCAGCTTCGGATATTTTAATTAGACTGAAACTTAATAAAAAACGTAATACAAAATATTCAATATTTTAAACTCAATCTATCAGTAAATTAATTAATCTGATTATTCATTACTGAAAGAATAATCCTGCACTATTATATAATGGTACTACTTTATTATATATATATATATATATATATATATATATATATATATATATATATATATATATATTACTTAATTTATTCATTTGTTAAGTTTTCAAATCCCATCTTTAACTGTCCAATTAAATATCAATGAATGACATACTTTTATACAACATTGGAAGGCTATCTTTGTCCACCATAAACCTGTGGTGGACTCATTTATTTTACATAAATTATATAACACTTTTTACCATGACAACATTAGTCAGTTTAGGTGTGTTTTGGATGTCTTTGTTATTTGTCATACAGGACTGAGTAACATGTGGTTAATTAATAGTCAGCTGATCTTGCATTCTTATTCTTCTCTGTATGACTCTGTTGTTTTTTCAGTTCTTGTCTTTCTCCTCTTTTAACAGGCCAGTTTCATACATACGAGTTTGGAGCCTTCAAGTTTTCTCCCTCCAACTCAAATGGCACCTTCAGCCCCACCAACTCCAGTGTGTCAACCGGCTACAGCAGAGCGGTAATTGTTTCTCTCATGGATAAGCCCTGGTTGAAGTTTTACAGATAGTCAGAGCACTTTCACAGACTCAACATTAAAGGTGCAGTGTGCAGCATAAGATTCAGAACTCTGTTTTCATTAGTGTATGAAACTAAAACCTGAAGAGAAGAATCCCTCATATCTACATAGGGAGCAGCTCTTCTTCACAGGGTCCTCCATGTTGTACCGCTTTGTAGTAACCCAGAACGGACAAGCCAAACGCTGGCTCTCGATAGGGCCTTTCATGTGTTTATGTCACCTGAAGGCCACCGTAGTTCTCCAACACGCTTGAGAAACTGTGGTAAGGTGAGCCACAAAGTGCAAAACCTTGGTACCGCTAGCCGCCATCTGACATCTGTTGCTCCTAAAGTAGTGTTATTATTATTATTTGGGCGGCTGTAGCGCATGGGGAGAGTGGTCGTCCTGAAACCACAAGTTAGCCGGTTCGGTCCCTGGTCTCCCCATAGTTTGCATGTTGAAGTGTCCTTGAGCAAGACACTGAAGCCCCAGTTGCTCCCCGGGTGCTTCACAGCAGCCCACTGCTCTTTACTACTAAGGATGGGTTAAAATGCAGAGAATACATTTCCCCACTGTGGGACTAATACGGGATTAATTATTATTATTATTATTATTATTATTATTATTATTATTATTATATATTAAAGATGCCTCTGAGCTAGGCGAGCAACGTAACCACGTTTTTTAAATTGGTGGCTCACGTTATCCCAGTCGTGGAAAGGTAGGCGGAAGTGGAGGGGTATCAAATCCTACACACTGTCTCTTTAGAACCAGATCAATGGTTTTACTATACTCACAACTACTTTATGGTACATAGCTGTTGATCAGTTTTTAGGTTTTTGAACGTTTTCCTCTGTCATTTGTTTCAATTCAGTTATACCTGCAATCATCTTTTGTTAATAATACTTACTTTTTTGTTGTAATGCAAATTAGGCTTCTTAAATGAAACCTTTCAAAGATAACATAACGTTAAACAATAAAATGATTAAAGAACAATTTGAAGAAATAATCAGTTGTTGAAGTTGATGTTAGCTTATCATGAAAACTGGAGGCGGGGACACAGCTAGCTGCCTCCCAGCACCTCTAAAGCTCAATAATAAACATGTTGTAACAAGGCAAGAGTGCAAATAAGCATACTTGCTAAACTGTCGAAGTATTCCCTTCAGAAAATATAAAACACTGGATCATGCTTTGAAAAGTTATAGGCTGAAAATAATTTATACTTTTCTTTTGGTAAATTTTGTCGAAGGCACCTCTCGGTCACAGGTGATTTATGACATTATTTTATGAAGCATTATGCCGTACTTGAGCTGGTTGAACTCATGGTTTTGCTGCTTTGGCAATCATCTTTTATTAGTGAGCGAGTTAGTGTGGGAATTTCTGAGGAACTGTGCTGTACTGTTTATGATGAATAATTAACGTGACACACACACCCAACCCAGTTGGTGTGATTTTATTTGGAAATAGACAAATATTCATATGTATTCGTTGTCACTCTCAAGTGCAGCCTCGTCACTAAGATTTGCAAGTGTGTGTGTGTGTGTGTGTGTGTGTGTGTGTGTGTGTGTGTGTGTGTGTGTGTGTGTGTGTGTGTGTGTGTGTGTGTGTGTGTGAATGCATTTACTCTGGGTTGACCTGACCTACTGACAGTGAGTTGAGGCATGTCGATGGAGTGTGGTGGCGTACCATTTCATGATAGCCCACATGGTGCCACATTGTGTTTCCATCGTGTTAATCTGATTCTGTTGAGTTCACTGTCAACTGCAAAATGAATACTTAAGTTACCTGGTAAAAGATGCCTTGCCGAGCTGGAAGCTTGACTGCCATACGTGTATTAATATTGCGGATTGAGAGTAGGACATGATTATGTTATACCTGCAATCATTTATCCATACAAAATTACTGTTGTGTGGTATAGCAGATTAGGCTTCTTCTCTGCATTACCTCTAGAAAATAACATAACATTCAACAATTAATGGATACTGTTAATTGCATACAAGTAAAGAACAATTTTGTTGTTGTTGTTAGTTTACTGATCCAACATGCAAATCTAACTGCCAGCACATCTAAAGCTCAACAATGAACATGTTATAACAAGTTTTTTAAATCCATACAAAAACTAAAATACAAAATTGTACAAATGACAGGTTTTGGTTTGACGGTAATTTTTTGGGTCACTGGTCCAAGTCCTCGCATGGACCAAGAACGGATTGTGTTGTGATAGCTGGAGAGGTGCGAGTTCATCTCCTGGGCACTGCTGAGGGGCCCTTGAGCAAGGCCCTATAGTAGCCCCCCAGTGCTCCTACTGCTAGGATGGGTTAAATGCAGAGGCTACATTTCACTCTGTGTCCTGTGTCGTGTGTCAACAATAAAGTTGATTTACATTTGACATTTTCTGTGAAACACTAAATTTAGTGGAAATGCGATTGCTCACAAAATTAAACTGTCAGTTAGATACTTGAAAAAATTATGTATTGCCATGTGATTCAGATCATAATGATCATACATCACTTTGTGTTTCTCTATCAAGACAAAAAAAAGTTCCATTGTCGTTGCCTAAATTATGTTTTGCTTCCTTAATTATGGCTGCCATGTACTGTGAGTGTGCCTCCTTCCTGTTGCATCACCATCACTTTAATAATCAACTATAACAGTCTCAATTATTCATTCTACATTAGTGATTGTACTGTATTTTTCAGTCCCAGGTATATCCTGCTCTTATTTACATTACCAATCGAAATAATATAACAATGACAACAAATAGTCATGTTTTGGTATTTCTTATTACATTTGTGTTCCTAAATGAGACTGTGTTCTTTTTGTTGACTTTACATCCGTCTCTCTTGTCCGTCCTCTGACATGCGGAAGGTGGCTCAGTCAGGGCTTTAGCCAATAATGGAAGTATTTAGCACTTTGAGAGTGAACACACTGTCAGTTCTTATCAAGCGGGTTGTTGACAGATTCCTCCTCCGTCATGGTTTTGCCGCTTAGTAACTGAGCAACTGGTCCGGTTTGAAACAGGAAGGAGTCACACAAAACCCACTGTGTGTGTGCGTGTGTGTGTGTGTCTGTGTGTGCATACATGCGTATGTGCAGCCCTGTGTGCGTCTAATGACAATGCTCCTTGATTGTAGTTTTTCAAATAAACCAATAAGAGAACAAGGTTTAGCTGCGAGAATGACTCATCATTAAAGCATTAGCTCGACATGTTCTGTCGTTATGCTCAGGCTGTGCCAAGTTTATTTCTTGCTCTCTCTTTTGCTGTAAAGCTTAAACAGTGTGCTTCATACACACAGACAAAGCGACACAATCTAAGTCAAAATAATGTGATGCACAAACACAACGTAATTACGTAAGATTAAGGTGCTTAGTGGCGTCAAGATTGTGAAGAAAGGTTGAACGGGTGCTGTGTCTGACTTGCACACACAAAGGTCCACTGTGAGAAACCGCTCAACTGTGCCAGCCGTCTTCTAACACAGCAGCTTGAGTTGGTCTCCAATGACGGATATTATGTTGCTTTGGTTTGTGTGGTGCATTCTGTTGCTTTCAGCAAAGAAGGTATGCAGGGTTTGAATCAGGTCAAATTACTCGGTATTGGTTTACAGGTAACTTCTTTGAAAATTGTTCAAATGGAAAGTGGACTTTCTACTTTCAGTTTTTCCCCCTGTCCACCTGGATTTGTGTTACAGAAAAACATTACGTTGATGCAGTGATTTTGTATTTCTCTTTGTCATTGCCAGCAAAGACTAATTTATACTTCCTAAGATATGTTTTTTTTTCAATCTAACCCGTCATTATATCCACATTACTGATGATTATTTATCAAACACATCATTGCGTAATTGATTCGTGAAAGCACCAAAGCTCCCTACCATATTGTTGCAATGTTGAGGTATTTAGTAAAGATGATTGTGATATTTGATTTTCTCCATATCACATGGAATGCTTTATGTAAAAACCTCCTGAGCATTCATTTCTTCTTTTTAGGTAAATACTCAGAAGAGTCGCACTCTGTCCGGTAGAACCACGGGAGCAAGACATGTCAGCACCTCGGGCGTATGGGATCAGCAAATCAACGGTTCCAACTGGCGCCAGAGTCTCAATGGGTTGAAATCCGCTCGCAGTGACCCTGCTTTGGCTCCTACATTTTCTGCTGCACCCGTTATGGTGATCATTTATTTTTATGTTAATTTGTAGTGTCACTGAAACTACATTTCATGTTGTCTTAGGGACCCAATTCCTCAAAGAAATAACACAAGTTACCCACAGTGCCATACTATATAACCATTGTAATTTTTTTTAGAGAGCGAAAGGGCAGGCGTACCAGAGCCAGGGCAACGTCCAGAGTCGAGTAAATCGAAACAGCACCTATTCTATGACCAACAGCACTCAGATGACCAACAGCCAGTCACGCATTATCCAGCCGCCCTCTGCCCAGATTCACACTGAGGGCAAGATGGGCACCATCAAACCATCCAAGATAGAGCAGCAATCCATGTGAGTTCACCTACTTCCCTGGCTTTTATTGACATTTTCAGGCAATAAGAAGAGGTTGACATGGAACTGGACATGGGATAAGAGACACGTTTGGTACATTTTTCCAGTATTTTACATGTTTTTTATGTCTTAAGGTGGCACCCAATTCCAACATAAAGTTTATTTAATTGATAATTGAATTGCAGCCCAGTTATCTAGAGCCTTCTACAACAAAATAAATTCTTAGTCGACTAACACTCATAGCAATTTTTCAACTAATCAATTGTTTGAATTAATCGACAGATCTGTAAAACTGAGTTTCTCCACAAAGAATCACACAGAAGCCCGACTTAAAAAATTGTGTTTACCAGAGATGTGTTCTAAGATTTCTTGAAAATAAGTAATTCAGCTTAAAAAAAAAAAGACAACTAATCGGCTAAAAAACATCTTAGTTGACTAAGACCAAAACAACCAGTTAGTTTGATAACTTACTAGGAGGTTATTTTTTGCAGGAGGATTTGTCTGCAGCCTTTTATTCTTCTACTTGCAGCCAAGAGTATCTAAAAAATATAAATCCTGAGCCCTGCATTTGTCTGGCACTTTGTGATATAATGTGACAACATCGAAAACTAACTCTTAGTATCTAATTTCCAATTTTCTCTTCTATTTCTGTGCCTGTTACTGCAGGATCAATGGCGTTGTGAACATGTCAGACATGACACTAAATCAGGCGGTAGGTTACCTGAGTCACCCTGAAGAAAATTACCAGCAGTGTGGAGCCACCTTCATCCACCACACCACCTTCAAAGAGGAGGGCACCAAACAGGAGGTGCGAGTATACACTGTTCAGACACGCACGCACCCTCCAAACATGCTCACGTGGATGTTGTCTATTTCTACATCACATTTGTGTGACGGCTGGCTTGTAATTATGATACAGTTGGTGCAAAGGCTCGGTGAAGACCATTTGTGTAACCTGCCTTTCCCTGAGGCATTTATTAAGCATTTATTACGCATGTATTAACGTATCGTGTTGGAAATACTTTGCCACATTTTCTACAAAGATTCCCTCCACATTTCCGCATTACAGGTTTTCCAACTAGGAGGTATCCCCCCTCTTGTGGCCCTGCTGCGGAGCCCCAACCCTGGGGTGAACCAGTCCGCTGCTGGAGCTCTGAGGAACCTGGTGTTCAAAGACCAGGACAACAAGCTGCAGGTCCAGCACTGTGGCGGCATAGCTAAGGCCCTGCAGCTACTAAAGGAGACGGATTCTACTGACACCCAGAAACAAATCACCGGTAGGATATTTGTATTGGGACAGGCCCTCAAATTATTGGGTAGAAGAGTGGCCATTTTGTCAATTTCATATTATACATTTATTTTACAGTCACTTTTGTGTTAGGTTCTTTGACCATCCACTTCTTCATAAAACATTATGTTTTTAAGAACAAAGGGCAACAACATGGCGCATGGATGAACTACTTTTTAGATTTTTTTTTTTTAATGAATCTACTTTTTCTGCTCTTGCCATATGAAGGCCTGCTATGGAACCTGTCCTCTTCTGATGAGCTGAAGGGGGAACTTATCGCCACAGCTTTGCCTGCCCTGACTGAGAATGTGGTGGTGCCATTTACCTGCTGGTCAGACAACTGTGCCAACAACAACATACATCCTGATGTCTTCTACAGCGCCACAGGGTGCCTGAGGTGAGAGCATTTAAATTATCAGTGCTTCTGAGGATATATTTGTTTGGCTAATAGAATAAGAATGATGAAGTGATGACAATTTGGACAGATTGAAACCACGAGTGACGTTGGTCATACATGGTGGAGTTGAACATTACCTGTTCAGGTTTTCTACTTTATATGCTTGTGATATACAGCTGAACATTCGACTGAATTGAAGAAGAAGTTGCGTCCTTATTGACAAGTTGGCAGTTATGTAATGTAAATGTTATGTAATGTAAATGTACTTATTATTAGGACTGCTTTAGAAACTTCTGTGCACCTGGTTCCTAATCTCCTTGATTACATTTGCTAACAGGGTGGGATGGTGCAAGTTACATGTTGGCCCTCACAGTTCTGTGTCTACTATTATATTCCAGACATGTTGTGTCTAGAATATAATAAGTGTTTCCTTCTGGATTTAAATGAATGATTTAAATGTGTGTGTAGAAACCTGAGCTGCGCCCAACAGAAGGAGCGGAAGGCAATGAGAGAGTGCCATGGCCTCATTGACTCCCTCATGAGTTACGTCCAGTCCTGTGTGGCGGAGGAAAACCCTGATGACAAGGTAGGGTACCTTTTCCCATCCACCACTAGTATTTGTTTAAATTAAAATGCTCTGCACACAGAATACATCACCGTTGCCAATTTTGTTGGACTCTGTTCGGCTGCTACAGAGAAAGTAATTTCAGTCTACTGAAATTCTTCTCTCTTGAAACTCCTCCACTCTGATCTACATCACCACTAACATTACTATTGATATAACTGATGATGTCTATTAGAGCTGAAACAATTTATAAATGAATTGATGGAAATTTAATTAGCAACTTTTTTGATAATAATCTTTATCTTTTTTTCAAAATGATTGACTCCACCATCACAATTTTCATTTTGTTATACCTTTGTAGACTGACTATCTTCCGTTTTTAGACAAAACTAGCAATTTAAAGACTTAATCACATTGTTTTTTTCCACATGGTCCCTCTCACACTGAATTGTGGATGTGTGAGCAGGTGAGAACAACTATTGTATGATTCATGTCTGGTGACGTATTCTGGTTCACTCAGTTCCTGTAGAGCATGTCTCATGTGTCTCTCAGACAAAGTCTCAGACAGTCCAAATACTAAAAATATTAAGTTCACACACAAATACAATACAAGTTCACAAACTCACATGTATAAGCAGGTCAATGCAAGCTGCAGGCTGAATCAGCATGTTTGTATATTCAGCTCATTTGTGGAAGTGTTAAGGTGTGAATGTGTGCTTACTTCTATGTTTGTGCTAGTACTCTGGAACACATGCTTCTTTGTATGAAGTAGTGGAGTATGATTGGTGTAAAGGCTTGGAGTTATTGTGGTAATGGATGAGGACAGTTGCTGAGCTTTATGCAAGTTGATGCTAGAAATGTTTCAGTAGTATACACTGTATCTATTAAGCTTTTCAATTTAATTGTGTTTCATTTACTTTTTGGTTAAGATAATTGTATTGTTAATCAAGCCTCAATAACTAAGCCCAACTGAATTAAGTGAAATTTGGAGAAGAATTAGAGAAAATAAATCATCTTTTGAACACGCAAACTGACTCTTGATGAATACCTTAATGGATGTTTGCTTAATCAATGGGACATTTAATGAGTTAAGTATGATGACCACTCACTAACCATCACTATTGTAGATATTTGGGATACCCAGAGTTTAGATTTATTTTTACTTACATTTGTAAATAATTTAAACACTTGGCTTTGAGTTTGACTTGGATTAAACACATACATTAGTACCCTTGATATTCAGAGAATAGAATAATTAACCACTAACAAGGCATTCTTTTTCATTTAATGGTATTGAATGAGTAGTGCATAGTGTGTAATTTATTTTTGCAATTGGGAAACTTGCAAAGATTTGCTACAATTTCTCTTCAAACACACTGTCAAATGTACATAGATATGTCAGGTAAATTAGAATCTGCTGTGCTATGTAGTGTAGCTAACCTCTCCTTTCCTCTCCTCTAGTCTGTGGAGAACTGTGCATGCATCCTCCATAACTTGACCTACCAACTGGAGGATGAGTCCCCTGAATGCTTCAAGAAGTTCCAAATTCAGACAGAGAACCAACCTGGGGGTAGAAAAAGCCCCACAGTCGGATGCTTCAGCCCCAAGAGCAGCAAGGCTCAAAAAGAGGTGGCCATCAACCACCACACCCTCCAACTCATGTTTTTTGACTAAATCATGATGTTTCTTGAATCAAGGCAGCATTTCCCTTTCCTTAAATCTCCTTAAAAACTTCCTTTCTCCTCAGTTGTCATTTGATGCGGTTCGGGGAATGCTGGATGACAGCGCCCCATCAGGTGTGAAGTGGTTGTGCCATCCCAAAGCCATGCAGACCTACATGTCTCTGCTGGCCTCATCCAAGAAAGATGCCACCCTGGAAGCCTGCTGTGGTGCCCTGCAGAACCTCACTGCCAACAAGGGAATGGTGAGTACAAAGAAGATAATTATTAGGCTTACCATTTGTGTGTGGTGTCAACGGACAGCAGGATTACATCAGATGGACTAAAGAAAGGGGAGAAGCAACAGAGACGGAGATGTGGTAGGAGTAATGACACATCAGGACAACTCATAACTGACTTGTTTTGTGAGAAAGGGTGGAGTTGTCTCTCCATGGATTCAGAGGTTACTTGAGCAATACAGAAGAAGTTAGAACAAGGGAAAGGGAGATGCATGCAAATGTCAAATACTTACAAAGTCAGCTGGATTTAGTATCACGATGCAAATAGACTGCTACGGGGAAGTGGGCGATAGCTAATATGTTTTCCTCCTCCTGTATTGTTTGCTTCCATTTCAGGGGTCCAGTGCCATGAGTCAGATTCTGGTTCAAAAGCTGGGGGCTCTGCAGCAGATAGCCCCTCTTTTAAAGTCTCCTAACCGGAGCCTGCAGAAGACTGCCATGTCCCTGCTGGGTAACATGTCTCTCACCAGCAGTTTGCAGACCTCCATGGGTAAGGAAAAGCATGAAGTATTGAGGCTGATGTAGAGTTGAATGTAGAGTTAGTCCACATAAAACTGATTAGGTGTATGTTTCCTTTGTCTTCTCTGCAGCAAAGCAGATCCTGCCTGAGCTGACCAGCCTCCTCTCCGATGGCCCACGAGAGATGGGAAACTCGGACGAAACTATAGTGACAGCCTGCAACACAGTAAGGAGTTTAATGTTGGCGGACACTGAGGTCAGCAAGAAGGTCATCAATAAGGAACTGGTGTCATCAGTGGTGGACCTCAGCGAGAACAAGTGAGTTTTTATTTATTCAACACAGTGTTAAAGATTCAGCTTTCACAGCTGTGACAAACTTAGAACTACAGTTGCCCACTGTAGTTCTACATGTTTGGCACATAACAGTTTCAGTTGGTTCTGATCTGAAACCTTAGGGCTAGATGGCGCAAAATCCTTCACACTGTACCTTTAGAGGGTGGGTTCTACAAACAAATGCAAAGGATATATTTCATATTATTTATTTTGAACAGACAGCGGTGCTAGTGTCAAAGGCAGACAAGTTATCATTTTGCCCACTGGCAACTTTGGTAAAATATTTTCATTAATGAAATAAAGTAACATATCAACTAACTAATTAACTATTCTATATTACTCTGTACAAACACTTTCCCAAAAGGCAACAGGTCGCAGTAGGCTATAAAACAGTAGGCTATAAAACAGAAGCATGTCTTATGAAATACCAAATGAAAATAAAATAGAAAATAAAACTTGCACATCAGTAGGAGTTTCAATTAGTTCCACCTTGGCTATATGTAAACATTCAAAGCACCAAAATATGTATGTATTTCTATCAACGGATACCTCTTTCTTTAACTCTGCCATCAGTTTCAACTGGAACAAAAGCAAAACAAATCCTGGTGCAAACCATGTCACAGCATGTTCTGTGGATATGTGATGTAATGTAAACACTTTCTGGCATTCTTCCTCTTACCAATAAGTGTATATCAAGCAACCTTTTAATCTACCGTCATGCAGTTGCTATTGTAGCCTTTTGTCAAAAGGTTATTTTAACACAAAAATTGACACTCAGTCAACTTTTGTCTTCTGCTGTCAAAGTATTGCAAATATCAGTCGTACAGGTGGTTTATTTAGTGCCTAAATTGCTTCTTTTCCTTAGAATTGGGTGAGGTTTGCCTTATTTTTGCTGCGTATTCTATATAACCTCTGCCCTTCTTTCTGCCTCTTAGCTCTTTTCCCAAAGCCAGCAAAGCAGCTTCCGGGCTGCTCTACAGCTTATGGAACGAGAAGAATTTTCAAGGCGCTGTGAAAAAGGTAAATCAGAAAGATCTGAAATGATGTGTGACTGATTGTTTGTTTGAATCTTTAAGACAGACACAAGGTGAACCTATTGTATGCGTGTATCGGGTTTAGTCTTAACACCTGCACACGAGCAGAAGGAGGGCCCAGCTGAAATGAGTGTGTTTATTATTACTCCTCTGGCGCACACAATCACTTTCCCTTCCCTCCTGCCACACCCAGAAGTTCAGTGAATACAGAAACACGTTGGAATCTTGGCGGACTGGTTTTTGATGTTCACTGTCTATTATGGGAGGAGTAACACATGGAAGAGAGAGGAAGAAGAGACCATGCAAGGAAAGTGTAGAGGATCGTCAGATTACATGAAAGATATTCAAGAAGTTTGTATATGACTATGAGCAAGGGTGCTGTTAAAGGAGCCCCGTCCAATACCTGGGCTACTGAGGTGCTTTTCCCTCTGGATTGATCTGGTTGACGCGCTCTTGCTTCGCCTCTGTTACCTTGCATTCCTTTGCTTTGGTTCAATGATCCACGGACAGGTTGTATGGTATAAAATGAGCTTATTCTCTTCCAGCAGTGGTAGAACATGAATATGGTCCCTAGATGCCCACAATTAACCCTGTGTTGCTCGAAGCATAACCGTACCGTGCAAGCGGTCAAAACCCTTTGCCCTTTCCGGGGTCCAACACCTGCCGTCAATCATGCTCAATCATGCTCTGATTGATTATATAGCCACCCACTGTACACATTTAGTAACAAAGTGTCATCCCATTTGGCCCCTACAGGTGTTTACATGTATGATATGAACAGTAGCAACACTTTTACATGCCATAAATCAAGAATTAAAGTGATAGCTGGCATAAGAGGGAACACACCCCAGTTTTCATACTGCCTCCTCTAAGTTGCTGACGCATTACATTTCCTTTAGAGCGTGTGTGTGTGTGTGTGTGTGTGTGTGTGTGTGTGTGTGTGTGTGTGTGTGTGTGTGTGTGTGTGAGACACTTTGAACTGATATATATACATATATATATATTTCTTTATTTTTGATCTACAGCTCGGGATGGGGAAATCACTTTTTGTCAACGACCAAACCACAGCAGTGTACAAGTCGATGCAAGTTATTGAGTGAGTGTGCTGGACGATAGGAGCGGCACCACAGAATCTGAAAGGTATAACTTGTTTTTGAATGCTTGTGTCAAAATGAGCAGAATTTGTGTCACAAGGATTCAAACGTTTCCCCTTTCCTGCATGTTCTCATGCGTGTCAGATGAAAACCAGCATGTTAAGACACTGCTGTGGCCACACCCTTTCAACGAGAAGAGTAAAATTACATTCTTCACATAATTACTTTGTTGAAAGAGCATATCAATTAAGAGTGAATCATGCATTGTACATACATTTAGTGAAAAGAGAGCTTTTAATTTCATGAGTAATCCTGCAGCGTGTTATGTATTTAATTTGGATATGTTTCTGTCTGTGTATATAAAGGGGTGAGTTTGTTTTTGTTAGGTGATGTGTGCATGTGCTGAAACTCAGTTATTCTGGCCTGACAGCAACAATACACCCGACGATGGTATCTGCAGTTACAATTGTCGGCAGTGTAGAAAAGATAGAAAAATATCTGTTGTGACCTTGAAGTCTGAACAGCTAAAATGAGTAATAAAAAAAAATATAAAAAGCTAAAAAAAAAAAAAAAAGATATTGTGTATTAATGATACTGTCGTTTTTTTATGCAAACTTGTACATCCAGTGCCTAAATAGTTAAAGGAATAGTTCCACGTTTTGGGGAACAGGCCTGTTTATTCTCTTGCTGAAAGTTGCTGAGAAGATTGATACCGCTGTTATGTCTGTACATTGAATGTATAGGTGCAACCACCAGCCAGCTAGCTTAGTTTAGCACAAAGACTGGAAACGGGGAAAGAGCGAGCCTGGCTCTGGCCGAAGGTAACACAATCAACCTCCCTGCACCTCTCCAGCTCAATGCATAACACATACTATCTTGTTTGTTTTATCAAGATTGTGGTGTTACATGCTGTATGGGCCCTGTAAAACCACAATGTGTCATTTATACACACTTGTTTTGTGTGGATTATATACGAACAAGAGGTAAGGTGTTAAGATGTGGAAATATATTCCCTTTGGACAGAGCCGGACGAGCTGTTTTCCCTGTTTCTAGGCTTCATGCTAGCTGCTGGCAGTAGCTTCATATTCATCAGATATGACATACATCTGATCAACTAACTCTCAATGAAAAAGTGAATAAGGATATTTCCCAAAATATCAAACTATACCTTTACAGTGCAGTACTAAAAGTCTTGATATTTTCTGTCGCTTTGTCATAAAGTTGCCTATTGAAATTTACAAACTATGTTTAAGTTTGTTTGTTTTTTCATTATTGTTTGTTTTCTTGCATAAACTGAGGAATTGGAGAAAGAGAAGTATTGTAATATTGTACACAACATGTAACACCATCTATGCCCATTCACTTTGGCTATGTATAGGAATTTGAAACAATATAAACAGTCCGTCATCCCCCTGAAAACCATTTTTAAAGTATGATATTAAAGGTAATCACAGTTGACATAGCCTGTTTAGCTGCTGGTTGCACACTGGTAGTCGTTTAAGTGTTCTGTAAAGTAACTTTACAGAAGTCACTAAGGAGATAATGAAGGGGCTGCGCCCTCGAACATATAAGTCAAATGAATTATGATCTGTATGCATCACCTCAGGCCAGATGAGCTGCACATTCAAATATATGTTCAAATGCTTTTTGATTAAAAAAACAAACATGTAGTTCTTCAGCTAAAACTTTTAAATGTGTTGTTTGCTACTTTACCTTTTCAGTTTTAAGTCGTATTACAGGGTATATGCTCTCATAACCAAACTACAGTCTTATTTACTGAAAACCGTTTTTTTAAAACCTCTCAAAACTCCAAAGCATTTCGCAGACAGCATTATAAATCACTAAAGCAAAGACATGAGACGGTTGGCAGCTGTGAGGATTCCCCACGGCTCTAACAATACACTGCAGCGGACTGTTTTAACGGTTGAGACTTAAACATAGTTTTCCTGTACATATATTCCTGCTCAGGCTCATTTGCCTCGGGGAAGGTTGATGTCAGTATTGCTTGCAATGTATTTTTTGAAAGATGTGTTTGTGGCATATAATAAGGAGCGTTCCCTGTCACTCAGTCTGTACATAGAATAAATAACAGATATGAAGACAGCATTGTAAGTGGTGGTCTTTTCTTCAACAAACAACGTAATTGAATGTGCTAACAAAAGGTTCATACGATGTGCATGTATGCAGTATACGAGCCATTTTGGAACATACTGGATCCTCTGTTCATCATTTCTTGTATATCTCTTAAAGTAATCAGGCTCGAAGTTTTCATTCCACCTGGGTTTTTGTGGTGTGTGTGCATGCCGCTCTCTGACTAAGAAAACAACTATGCACACAACATGAGAAGCCTTTGTCCACTGTTTAAAAAAAATACATCCATTGTTCATTTCTTTTATTCACAATATATTGAAAATGATTGATTCTGTTCTACATGATCTAGATTTGGATAGCTTTGTCCCGACAGCTTTTTTCCACCATTCCTTTTCACGAAGGTTGACTGCACCAGTGACAAAATGAAAAAAGATGCAAATAACTGTGAATGGCACTTCTCTTTCTACCTAACTATCCAACATAAACACTGATAAATCACTTTCAACTATTTTGTCTGCTCCATTAAACATTCGTCAACCGCTGTCCTGAAAAGGAGTGAAAGAAATCAGCAGATGCAGTGTGCATGGTCTGCTACGGAATTGGAAAAGCACATTGTAAGAAAAATTAAATCCTCAGTGCCTCGTATTTTTACAGTGGTAGCCAATATGTATGTATTGTTTCATGGATTTAAATCAATTTGAACCAGAAATAATCCGTGTATAGTTTGATTTAGATTATTTTAGGATAGAGTAGATTTGCAACTCTTGAGTGGTGGGAAATGATATAGAGCTTAATAAAGACACATTAACTCCACCCTTAGACCACAGCAAGTACGTTTTTTATTAATTGTGATAAATATAGTCAATCTGGCCACAAATTCATAAATCATACGTCCTATGAATGGTATGAACATTTCTGCATATTTGGTGTTGCATCAGAGCCACAGTAATGTCCTAATTGGTGTTTAGTTTGGCAACTTTGTGTCTGTCAAAAGCCAGAATGTTGACATGAACCTTCACTTTGAAAGGAGTTGTTGATTCACTCCTAAGAGAAGTTGGAAAAAGTTGAAGGAAGAATGTCTGTGTTTTGTTTTTTTAGGACGTTCCCACCTGGATTCCAGTTAATTTTAAATGATTCATTCTCTTCCAAGTTTGTGTGAATGTGTCTGTTGGGTGGAAGTCTGGGCGTTAGCCTGCGGAGCATCATGACAGTCTTAGTCATGTCAGAGCCTGTCACTGAGTAAGAAGATGTCTCTTCCTGTATTTGCTTGAGGCTTTCTGCGTTCATGTAATTTGACTCTTTGTGGACTTTTGAGTGCCAGTAAACTCATGCACCCACACACAAGTCTGAAAGAGCAAATAATCCTTGATTGAACTAAGATTTTTTTTATTTACACCCTTAAACACAGAGGATCTAATTTAATGTTTGGTAATACATGGAACACAGTAGAGTGAGATGGAGCTGGACAACTGTATATAATTGGTAGGTGATGGTACTGGGGAAACAGGTAGGAGCAGGGTGTGGCAGGAAAGCCAGGGCTTGGTTTGAGGCGGTGGCTGCAGGATGGGGCTGATGGTTACACTGCTTAATCTGCACGTCTGCAGTTATTTCCTCAGGCCTCTTTTGGCTCTTTTAGATCTGTTGAAAACAAGAAAGGGACACATGAGGTAAAAGACAACATGTCTGTCCACAAAAACATTGAAAAGTCACTTTACTGTTGTGAGGTTGCAGAATCCTCTACCACCCATTCTAAAGTTAACACGGCCATCAGCACACTAGGAGACATACAGGTGCTCTTTCAGTGAGTCAGTGACACCTGCCTGCCACACCCAGCCATACAGCCAGCTCTCCCAGTTTGAGTGAGTAAAAAGCCTCACAGGGCCTGTGAAACAAAATGAGAGTTGTGCTGCGACAGGGAGGGGAAAGGGTGGGGTTACCTGCTGTTACCAGTGGGTCAATTAACTGTTGTGTCTGTGACTCATACATGTCTATGTGACTTGTTTATGTCTGAAGTAGATTTATTATTCTTGTTATCAGATCCTTTATTTACAATTTACAATACTGCAGCATGACCTTATATGTTCTTAGAACATGAATTCCAAGACATAATTACACATTTTGTAAACTGAGCATGCAAGGTCTCCTAAAACCTTAAATAACTTTTCTTTGCATCAGCAATATTATGACTGGTTATTCACTCCGCCATCGAGTGTGACTATAAACACTTTTGAATTTAGTCAAAAGTACAAACTACTCCGATTATAACTCCAACTTTAAAGGGACACTCCACCAAGTTTTACATGTAAAGTTTAGTTTATTCGTTATGGGAAATACTAGGAGGATATTTGACATTTAAAATGTTGACTTCTCAAAGCAGGGGAAAGCACATAATAACCGTAACAATGGCTTTATTCCATTAAGTGTTCATTTAAACCACACCAGTAGGTGAACGTTCACAATACCAGAGCCTTGGAACTCGCTCACCTAAATGGAATGCAGCCATCATTAATGTTATCAATTCCACCTGTGCTTTCCCTGTTCTGACGAGGCAAAATGTCTGCAGTGAAAAGGGCCTCTAAGCGAGGCTCTTCAGGTTTAGTTGTTGAACATAGTCTGTGGGTAGACGCCCATGAGCTTGAAGCATCTATGTGGTATCAGAGAGAGAAAATATTTGATATAAAGTTCATTCTTACGTTTTCTGATGGTCGCTGACACGGTTCCTCAGCACATTAATCTGGAAGAAAGAAAACACACAAATGTTACTTGAACGAGGTCCACTATATATTGTGTCTTATTTCAACAATAGATGTTGTGTCCTGTAGCAAACACCTCATATTTCTGTCCGATGATCTGGTATTGCAGTTCAAACTTTTCGGCCTCCAGCTCCTGCATCCACTCCCACAGCTCTTTAGCTTTCTCCCTGTGAGACACAGATACATGGGACAGTATGGTTGTGATTGTTTTTGTTATGTTGAAGGATTATTTGCATTGTCTCATGTGTATCAGAAATAATGTCCCAACTTCCGCTTCCTTGTAGTAAAATGGCACAATGTGTCTCCACCTACTTGAGTTTGTCCTCGCTCAAGTTCTCGATGTCCAGAGATTTGCGTCTTTCACTCAGGAATTTCTTTTTCTTCTCTCTCTCAGTTTGCCTCTTACCACTTCGTTTTTCTGTCTGTGGGAAAGTGAAATGAAACATAGCTCTGGTCTTCATCCTTCACATTTGAACTGTTTTAACCTCTTACTATGAACCCTCCACCTACTCACCAACTTCTGCATGTAACCTCCAAAGTGGAGACTGGTGAGGGTTTTCTTTTTCTTAGCATCCTCCTCTGCTTTCCTCTTGGCCTCCTCCTCCTCCTTGCGAGCTCTCTCATCCTAAAAAACATGAATTCAGAGAGAGAGAGAGAGAGAGAGAGTGAGAGAGGACCAGGAGGGACATGTTAGAAGGTGGATCATTCAGTAGATGCAGGAAGTATGCATTATATTACAGCAGCTTAAACATGACTATACCTCAAGACGCTTCTGTCGCTCTTTATCTCTCTCACTTCGGATTCTTTGCTGTTCTGATCGCTCAGAACGGCGCTTATCCTGCTCAACAAATCATAATTTTAGCAAATCTTAAATCAGACATTTAATGTTGTGAATTATCACATTTGAGTTCCTGTAGTGTGAAGCTCTCACAATTCTGTCCTTGAGATTAATGATCTCATCTTCTTCCTTCTTTCTGCTCTCAAAGTGAACCACGATCAAAGTCTGAAGCTCCATCAGGTCTTTCTCCATCCTTTTACGATGTATATCCTACAGAAACAGGGGTTCAGTGTGTCTCATACTTTATGGTATTGGTCTTTGTGGCTTTGCATCATTAAGCAGCAACCTATGCGTGGTATGTACTGAAAGTCTGTCACTCACATCAAAATCCACCTTCTCTCCATCTGGGATCTTAGGAGGGATGAGGTTGGGCATGATAAATGGCCTGGAGATTTTATAAAAGAGGAAAAAAACACAGGACATGAACAACACTCAGTCATATGATAAAAAAATGGATGTATATATTTTGCTGTACCTATTTAGTTTAATTGTATTTAACTATGTGTATTGTGACAATTATCAACCAAAGTTGTATTATCAAAGACTTACGTTATTTATGTATTTTAACTCTATAGGGTCCGATTTGATGGGACATTCTGAGCCTTATTAATGTCATAAATATGTATAGTACAACTTGACCAAGGATGTATTTTATCACTCCGAGCAGTTATTTTTTATCTTACCTCTATATGGTAGATATTCACTTGTTTAGGAACTACCATAATACTTCCCATAATGCTTTGGGGGATGTCAACAGGAAGAATACTATGGATTCAATGTTGTGGCTACAATTTAAGCCCCTTTTTAAAGCCTATTTGTTTACATGTTGGCAAACTAGCATTTAAAGTGCGTTGAATTACCCATTAGCAGTTCCTGTTTGCAATGTTACGTTACCCACGCATGTGCAGACAACTGCCACTAGATAGTTTTGATGCTGAAAAAACTATAAAAACGTGGAGTAACAGGCTAAAAAGGAGGGTCTCTTTTTTCTGTGATTTCCAAACAGATTAATGGATGGATGGACATTGGACATATTGATATTTTCAGGACAAGTAAGTCACACAGACTTGTTGCGACAATCATAAGGGGCATAAAATACCTTAGTTATGTGGCTGTGTGTTTAATCCATTAAAAAGCCAGTGTGAAAATAATAATGTATGATAATGTTCTTTGGTCAACAGGCAGTATCTTTGTACGGTTTAAACAAACAACATTTTAGTTGTCGATAAGTGAGGTTTAGAGGTGCTTGAAGGACTTTGTTACCTTTTGGATCAGCTTTGTACAGAGCTAAGATAGCTGTTTACCCCTGTTTCCAGTCTTTGTGCTAAGCTAAGCTAACCGGCTGCTTGCAGTATGGTAGATGAACATACAGATATGAGAGTGGCATTGATCTTCTCATCTAACTCTCTGCAAGAAAGCCAATAAGTGCATTTCCCAAAATGTCAAACTTTAATTCAATGGCGTGTGTGTACATCAGGGAGTGTTACTCACTTGAATTTTGGTTTGGCCTCCTCTGTTTAGAAAGAAAATAGGAGATTATATTTGAAAAACAATGAGCTAATCCAGACCACAGACATTCCCCAAGAGCACACCAAAACATAGCCAACAAGTTATAACAATGGAGGCTGTGTTCAGCAGGGAGTTCATCTGAGGCAAACTCTGGTATGATTGAGGTTAATGGTGAGTTCAAGAAAAACACACTACAGTAGTAAGGCGTGCCAACATTGATTGTGAAGCAATTTTTTTATAAACAGTGTTACCTTCTCCCTCCTCCACTTCCTCTTCGCCATCTGCAACCAAAACAACACTTGAGAGGGTTGTATGAGTTTGTGCGTGTTGAATGAGTAGGGGACAATAAATAGTTGTATTTTAGGAGTGCTAACAGACACAATTATGTATCGGCGTACATGAAAAGAAGAGAGGCCAAAATAGAGCACTGAGAAAGTCAGGTAGTATTTGCTAATCTATGTCGGTGGGTGTGTCAGAAGTAAAGTGTCCCCGATCACAATTAGCATTCTGTCAGAGAGGTTGGCGTCTGTGTCCTCTGACTGACACCCAAAACATGTTTAACAAAATGCTGGAAAGGCTGAAATTGATAACTTTTTCAGGTTTTGCAGAAACCAAAATACTGGACAAATTAAAAATTTTAGCCAATGCTGGCTTTAAATAAGAAGTCAGGATATCACCAAAGTCATACTGGTATACCAGTGGCGGGCCGTGGATTTGCTATCTACGCCCGCTGTCTGTTTAGTTTAACAGCTGATCGCGTCCATAGAGAAACAGAAGTGAAATGTGATTGGATGAGGCTCAAGGCTGAAGGCAAGGCAACAGAGGAGTGTGCAATGAGAAAATAAGCTAATAGGGAAAACAAATTATAATACATGTAGTGCATTTGTGAAAACAATTAAACTATAAAATAGCTATAATTATTAAAAAAATATATTATTATTATTAAAATTATTATAAATAAATGACAAGAAATAATAAATAAAAAGAATTACATGACAATCCAACCAATGATTGTTGAGATATTTCAGCCTAGACTAAGTGGTGGACTGAAAACGCCAACCCTAGCATGGCTAATAAAAACTGCACAAATTATTTTGGCAAGTTAAAATAGTCCCTCTGTGCAACAACACATTAAGCGACAGCTTACAGGTGCCTCACAGGGCGTTTGCTGATTTGAAAGCCTAGATGAGACAGAAGAGGACTAACGCTCCTCCCGTTTTTTGTGACTGGCAACAAGAGGGAGAAACGCCTTAACATTGCTGATTATGTTAAACAGAAAATACCAAATTCTGACTTCTAAGCAAAAGCCTTAGGGATGGGAGGCCCAAGGATTGCTTTTTCCCAGTGTCAATGTGTGGTGTGATTAAGAGTGAGAGGGGAGGGAAAACGAGAAGATGTCAAGTTGCAGCAGACTGACACATAAAAAGTGAAGTGAGTCCCTGTCTGTCTCTGATTGATTACGGACAGAATATATTTATCATAATTGCTGTTGTCAAAACATACCCAACACTAGACATTTTCTTCCTGGGTAACCGGCACATTAAACACAATGACGGCATGTCTGCACTCAAGACAACAATGTTTTTCCCCTCAGCACCTCACCTTTTCCTTCGTTGGCCTCCTCCTCTGCAGCAGGTTCGTCCCCTTCCTGCCCGGCCTCTGGCGGAGGAGAGAGTTGAACAGCAAATAGTTGCACATCAGTGAGAAGTCTTGTCGCTCACGGGTGTGATATTGACTCATTGCCTTATTGGAGCCGTCACTCTCCCTTGTCAGTGACCTGTCATTTTTCATAAGTTCACGGTGAAAGGAATTAAATGAGACAACGGCTGCTAAACCCAATTTCATGACTTATTTTTCTCATCATTACTGCTAATGCAGGAGCTTGTTAGTATTCTTTGGAGATGTGTGCACATCATGTTAGTTTGGTTGTTGGATTGACCCTGTGTTCCAGAGTAGAACGCCTTGCAAGAGATAACAAGGGATTGTTTCAGAATGAGCTACCACCTCTGGTATTTAAAGCAGACAGCACTCGAGAGCTGTTGAAGTGGTGTGTGTGTGTGTGTGTGTGTGTGTGTGTGTGTGTGTGTGTGTGTGTGTGTGTGTGTGTGTGTGTGTGTGTGTGTGTGTGTGTGTGTGTGTGTGTTATGTTTGTTCTGGGCCATGCATGTGTGTATTTGTAGTGCTGTAGATGTGATGACACAATTTATTCTTAACTCTGACATGAGAGCTAAAAAATCATGTGATAAGGCATTAATGACGGCAAAAGGAGACATGCCTTGTGGACTCGGACAATGTTTTGTTTGGGCTTTTGACAGCTTACATTGCAAATCTGGAAAAGTTGGCTCAGAGATATGAATGAATAAAGCCATATTTGTCATGCATTTCTTAATATCTGTACTCTTACGTCTATTTATGTTTTTATTTCTACGTGAATAATTGTATTTATATCTGTATTTCTGTGTCTGTATGTGAATGAAGTAGATGTTGCTAACCTCACACTAAAGCAGGATTGGTCACAACCTTCAGTCAGGTTTGCCCAGCTGATCAATCCTGCTTTAGAGGGAATTTAGTACCATCTGCCTCATTAATATACAGACAAAACAATTAATTAAGCGACAGAAAAATCCATATATTTATTCTTTTTGTTTAGTTAATTCAGCATTTGTTTATTGGTGATGTAATTATTCATATACTACATACCCTTATCCCATTGCTTGACGCATATTAAATGTATATTTTCAGCTCATGTGTTATTTCTCAATAAATCTTGCATGGATCTTGAGGTATTAGAACCCAGAATAATCACCTAAATATTTTTTTATTAATATTTCAAATTAAATTTTGTGGCATAATGTTTAAGCTTAGATAATGTGCATCGTGAGCTCCGTCAAATTACATGTCGTATGTTTTCTGATTGAGAGATCGAATTGTTAAAATAAAAACATTGGTACTTGCACCATGTCTTCGAAAACAGGCAACATTTACCAACTTTATGGTATATCTTAAAAAAGATGCTTTCAGCTCAAAGCACATGCAATACCTTCTTCTGCCGCCTCCTCCTCCTGCTGCTCCTCCTCCTCCTCCTCTTCCTCAACTCCCTGCTCCCCTGCTGAGCAAAAGCACAGAGCTGTTTAGTAAAGCCAGTCAGTTAAATACCACCACAGCTGATTATTCAATTCATTGGTAAGTCGATTGACAGAATTATTAATTGGCAACTATTTTAATAATAACACTTCATAGTTCCAGCTTCCCAAATGTGAGGATTCGTTGCTTATTTGTATTCAATGCAGTAGTTTTCATTTATTGTCAATCATTTTGAAGTCTGGACTGTTGCACAAAGCACGCATTTAAACAAAGTTTCACTTTGGGATCTTGTGACGACATTTCTCATTACTTTCAAAAACATCCATTAAATTGATAAAATGATCAGCAGATTAGATCCATGATATCAATAATAACTAGTTGTCCTTTACAAAATACAAACAAAAAAAAGCTCCACCTCAACCAAGTAACAATATTCTTATGGTATGATATATATTAATATATCTATTACAGTGGCCATTTTGTCTGCATGAGTACTTTTACTTATAATACTACTCAGAGCATTTTCCTGATTATACTTACATACTTTTACTTTTATAGTATTGCAGAACATTCACTTGAAGTATTACTACTTTTACTTAAGGATCCTACTTATTTTTTCACTTCTGATCACAGCAATGCTATTTCAACCACAGACTGTCCGATTAAGTCCGACTGAAATATGACCACAAATCATTCATCGATGCCCCAGAGCTTCATTCATAAATGTCAAGTCCCTTACCTTCAGTAGTCTCCTCCTCTAAATCACGCAGCCGGGAAAATACACAAGCGAGGGAATTTACAAATAATAATCACAATGAGAAAGCAATGTATGTTATACACATCCAAACACTTTTTCTGTAAAGCTTCCTCTAATTTACATTTTGTGGATTTGCCCCCCCCCCAAAAAATCGACCTACTCCAACCTTTGGCTTAACAAGGACGTGTTTTGGTACAAACACACTTTGTGCTGCATCAAGATGAGCCTCACACATTAGGAACATGTCTCACCTACAGTTTTGGAAGCAGTAAGCTCAACAAACAGGCTGCACTTTTACATTTGATTCATACATCAATTTGACATTCATATGAATGTCTTTACATTCCTTTGAAATCCACTATGTGTAAGCATTAGTGGTGTCAGGTTACTATATTAAGCTCACTGGATTACTTAAAGAAACATCTGTCAAAACCACATGACTTTAGTTTCAACCGTAGATCGCATCGTTCAGTGCGGTAGCGATAGTGTACATGTACATGTATGTGGTGAGTTATGACGCAGGCTCTTACCTTCCACCTCCCTGTGAAAGTCAAACACGTACATACATTATTATGCTGGTAGAAAAAAACACAAAGATACAGCAATCTGTCATCACATAACAACATACAACTGTCATCACAATACAATAAACTACATGTCTGCCAATGTACAGTACAGTTATGTAACAGATTATGTTCACGGCTACACAAGACACTCATAGTATATTCCAGCAGAAGCATTGAAACATGTGACCTACTCCTCGTACTCCTCCACCACTTCTTCGTTGTCAGACATGGCGAGGAGCGTTCAGGCGAGCAGCGGGGAATCTGAGCGTGAAACACAAGTCCATACGTTCACCTGGAAATCATGTTGCCCTTCTAATTCTTTACAGCTTCATTACAACATTTTACAGCGCAAACACAGCATTGTGGTTGCACATCCAGGGAACATTATATTCAGTGAAACGTACCTGAGTTAGAGTGATTAGGAAAGAAAGCTGATGGAGAGACTCCGTGTGCAGCAGAGGAGAGGTGACTCCTTTTACTCAAAGGAAAGTGAGGTGGGTCTCAGAGGGTAAAGGGACAGACTGCATAGTGGGGAAGATGCTTTAGGACCCTTTAATGTGTTATTAATAACTTTTTAGATAGCGTGTGCTCTCCATTATCACCATTCCCAAAAAAGGCCACTGTGTGCACGAGTGTGTCTTGCGGTGCCAAAAGGATCCAGATAAAGCCACAGTTGCTCCCAGACAGTGCTTCAGTTCCACATACACATTTTCTGACCTTTGTATCGCAACCCGCCGCTGACAAAACACAGGCATCCAACTCTTATCTACACACTCCCTCTGCCGCGATAAGTGATGTGACAGAGTATGTATGCTTTCAGGCCGAGAACGTGTTTCCGTGTTGAGTAAACAAGCAATCAAAAGGCATTTATGACAGACATTTGTGGTAAGAAAACCTTTTATTTGTTAGACAGGCAGCCTCTTGACCACAATGACACCGAATAAAAACTATATTTTGTCAGATTAAACAAAAACATAAAATACAACTCCAGAATCCTCACGACTAAAAATAGGCATTATTAGCCTCAAGACCTTCACCTGCTTAAAGTGCTTACAAATCACACAAAGTTAAGGCAAATAGAAAAAGAGCTTTCAAACAAATATATCAACGTCCATCTTCTTTCATGTCTACTTTTCTTTTTACTCTTCCTCACACATTAACTGGTTTTGACGTTTTAAATAAGACATATTTGTAGTTTAAGAAGCAATGCAGTAGTGTATGATTGAAGCATATTACTTTAAAATCAGTGATCTCCATTTCAGTCCTTTAAAACTAAAACTCACTTTTTTTTTTCTCTATTTGGCATATCTGTTCCTCCAGTGTGCTTTGGCAGTGAAGGATGAAAAAGCATGAAAAAATAATCAGTCATGGCATCCATTAATCTTCCAGTTCTCTTTGTGTCCTCTCACCGTCAACTGAATCCTACAAACGGGCACAGAAAAGGAAGAAAGTATTACACAAATTTTAATTTTATATTTAAATATGAAGTTATGTTAAAGTGCAGGGTGGGACAGTGATCTAATCTTACCTGTTGAGAATTATAAATGGACATCTTTCACTTGTAGATTTTTCCAGGGCTGGTGTTTGGGGCACTGCCCTCCTCTCGGCTCTCAAACAGGCTCCTCTTACCGATGATGTCGACATGTCTCAAGTCCTACAAATAGAAAATGAAGATGTTCAGACTTGTTATTTCTACAAAACAATCAACCCTCAATACAACAGAGAGAAAAGAGAAACATAAATGCTCTCTGTATGACATGTTTTTGAACAGCCAGTTAAACTGAAACAAAGTCTGTATTCACCACAAGTCAAACACTCTGACTATAGCAGAACAGAATAAAAAATTATAAAACAAATACTGATGTTTGCTTTGAATTTAATCATAAATAATCACGGTGGCTGGAACTAAAGGAGAAAACCGATTTTTTAAACAATAATGAACTAATCCTAGGTAAGCAGGAAGAAAACAACATACCCCGCTCAGAACAATAGTCACACACAGTATAGTTGATAGAGCACCACTGCCCTCTAGCTGCCAGATGTTACACCTGTATACCTCCTTACATGACGCAGTTTCACAGACAATGCAAATAGTCTTACAGTTGGATTGTGAGCAGTGTGGTCAGTCTTGGTGAGCCAGCGGTTGATCCGGTCTGACATTCCTGATGTGAAGCTCCTAAATTCCTGTGAATTTCCGACAGAGATGTGAAATAATTATAACCCCTACAAGCTAATGATTTCAACGCCTACATTGATGCCACATGCCGATCTGATGAGTGTAAATATACATTTCTGGAAACTCCCGGGCTGGTGAGGCTCGCTGCCTGCTGCTCTTTCTCAAAGAGGCCTCTCTTCCGAGACACCTCGTCCAGCAGGAACAGAGTCCTTTGGGTCACGTCTGGAGATCGTATTATTTCTGACTTCTGCGAACATATAGGAAGCCAAGAAGAGTTGAGGAGTTGAGGAAAATATAGTAAGTAAGACATAGATTACTTGAGTAGACTTCTGTTTTGTTGTGGAGAGTCTGACCTGTGCAGCCTGAGCCAGTCTCTCCATCTTCTCCTGGATGGACCTGGATGAAATCCTCTGCTTAGAGCTGGACAAAGCAGAACGGACACATGCCTGGTTTGATCTGTGTACACTTACTTTGACTAGAATAACAATAATTCAAACTTTAGGAAAAGGTACAAAACAATAATTTGGTTGAACAAACTCACTTTCTCTGGAAAGATGATGCTTTGTCTTCATCCTCATCTTGGTCCTGAACAATTAACATTACACACACTGTAAATCATCTGTGTACTTTAAAACAAATATCATACATTTTAGTTTCAATGATAATTTGTTTCACTATTATCAAAACATCCGCGATCCTTTTACTCAACCAATATGGAAAGCACACCTTACTGTTCAAGGTGCAGAGTGATGACTGTAAATCTCACTCAGAAATTAGAAACGATAAAGCCAAGAATCTTACTGTGTTAGATTCAAACTTCTTGGAGGCCATCCTCACACTCGCACTACAACAGAATAAAGCAGTCATCAATCAAAATGCGATAGATGGAAATAAAGAGCATACAAATAAAGACAATAATGTTTCCTTACCTCCTCTGCAGCGGCGCACTCTCCTCTTCTTTCTTCCTCATCATCTGTGTAAAACCAAGCACATGTGAACGTTAGCAGACAGTCGTCTGTGTGATGAGTTAACAAAGCAGCTAGTCAGCAGTAAAAGCTGGTATATGTTGCTTCAGCTATTAGCATAAGCCAGAAGCTTGAGTCACACAAGCAAATTAGCCTGAACTGATAGTCTAACAGCTGATGCAAGATTAAATGGGGTTTTAACAGTCAAATAGGCAAAAGTTCATGTTGGCATTTAGAAATGAAATGGGGAATGTGTGTGTGTGTGTGTGTGTGTGTGTGTGTGTGTGTGTGTGTGTGTGTGTGTGTGTGTGTGTGTGTGTGTGTGTGTAGGTTAGATGTGTTTACCCTGAAAGATATAGTCCTGGAGCTCTGTCTGACAAACGCAGGTTTGGCCGTCTGTTCAAAGTTGCCGTTGGAGGGAGAGTCATTCATCCTGGTCTGAGTTAAAGTAAAATATATATTTTACTGCTACTTAGGATCAGATTGAACTATTCATCTTCAGATGAGGATGAGCTCCAGTGAGCATCTCCTCTATTCTTCAAAACTGTTTAAGTTGTGCAACCTGCGGTAAAACTATAGAGCCAATGATACAGTAGTTTGTGTAGGCACGAAGACTGTAACATTCACTCTTTTAACACCAGAGGGTGCTGTTGCCGTGGCGCTCGCACTTTGCAGCCAAACTGAGACGAGCAAAGCATGAAGCACAGACAGTTATTTAGTAAATGATATGATGTGACCGTGTGTTCAAATACCTCCTGTGTGTGTCCATTCTGAACAGGGCTTTGAGGCCCACGAGGAGAGGGGCTCTGGCAAGGCGACGGCCAGTGTTCTCGAGGTGACAAGGCGGCCGTGGGGGAGCGGGGGCTCAAGGGACTTGTACACCCGCTGGCAGAGGGGCTTTTGTCGAATGAGATGGAGACAGAACTGCAACATCAAAACAAAAACGTCAGTTGAAGATATGAGAAAGCCACTACTGATCAGAATCACAGTAAAGCTGCAGAGTATTCCAGTATTCACTGCAACCTTTTGAAATATTGTTTTCTGAAATCTCATAATGCTCATAATACTTCAAACCAATAAAATTATGCCATGGGGAACTTCTCTGTATCTCCTCAATACACCTCAATCTCCTGTTATCCAAACTTCATAGAGAATATTCTCGCCAGCTGGCCAGCAGATCTTGGTGAGACGTGAGTGTGTGTGTGTGTGTGTGTGTGTAAAGACACACACACACACACACACACACACACACACACACACACACACACACACACACACACACACACACTGCTCTACGACACTGTTGTTTTTAATTTCACTGTGTGGAATCGGTGACCTTTATCTCATCTGAAAGAAATGTTTGATCTTTATGTGATTCGTACCGATGACTCATATACGAAAAGAAGAATAGACAGAACATTGTGCTCATTAACCTGACAAACTTGCGGGCCGGGTTGGACGATGGCTTGGGATCCGGCTCTTTGCTTGTCGACTCTCCATTTTCGTGCTAACAAAGAAAGAAACAGGAGAGACGATCAACGTGAGCGCACCGCATAAAAGCTTTTGGACAGAGCCACCTGAGACACGCCTAACATTACATAACACTGTACAGTTATGGCCTAATTTGCAGATACACTGAATAAGAGCCGCCTGTGAGTGTAATAAAAGATAAAGTTCATATTATGACCTCAAGCACGTGTTATCAAAGTTTTATGGATCATTTGCATGGTTATTTGATTCCCGGGAATAGAGCAAGTCCAGTTCAGTAATAAGACCATACAGTCTTTTCCTTAATTACCTCAAGTTCTATCATTCATTTTCATATTGTGATGCCTTCATACTGAAAGAAAATATACCAAAGTTGTTAATAACTAGCAAATATGTAGGGTGTGTGTGTGTGTGTGTATGAGCATATTACACTCCCTTTATCTGGCTTTGCTCACCTAAATATTGTTAGTAGTGCACAATGAGTCTTTCCATCTTAATAGGACATGCAACATCAGTACACCCTGAGCGGAAGAAAAGTTGTTGTTGTTGTACAATCTAGAAAATGATTAACTTGACTCTCCCTCTGCATGGGGTAGCTGTTAAATGTGATTACCACACTGCAGGGTGGCACTACTGGTAACACTGGGTTGTGACTGAGAGACACATTAATAGTTTGGCTGTGAGTGTTTGTCTGTCAGTGAAGGCAGTACATATAATTTTAGTAATGGTAATGTGGGTCAATCAGTCTACCACTTTGGTCCAGACTGAATTATCTCAACAACTATTGATGGATTGCTATGATATTTTGCTCGGCCATTCATGGTCCCCGGAGGATGAATCGCAATTAACGTTGGTGATTCTGTGACATTTCTCTTTTAGCATCACCAGCAGGCCAAAGTTTTCACTTATCCCCTGAAATATTTCAACATCTACTGCTTGGATTAGCTAGGGTGACCAGACGTCCTCTTTTTCCCGGACATGTCCTCTTTTCGAGACCTAAAAAATGCTACACACTACTGCTACCCCCCATAATAATTAGCTAATGCTAGCATGCTAACCGACTGTAAGGTGGTGAATATGGCAATCATTACACCAGCTTAACACCAGTATGTTCGCATTGTCATTGTGAGCATGTTAGCATTTAGCTCAAAGCATGCTGTGCCTTAGTGCTTGCAGCCTTACCGAGCAGCTAGCATGGCTTTAGCCTCTGAGTTGAGTTGTAATCTAATGCCCATGATAACAAGATATTTATTTCACTCTGGTGAAAGGCAACAAGTCACTCCAGTCTTACTTGTCTGCTTGTGATGTAAGTGCTGGTATTGCTGGCGCTGCTGTTGGTGGGGCTGCAGGAGGCGGTTCTGAGGGGTGGTTGTGGTCTGGATGTGGCTTTCACAGAGGGCAACACACTACCCTCATCCATATCCCCCAGCAGCTCTACCCTGGCTTCTCCTGTGCAGGCCTCCGCTTCATCCTCCCCTTCTTCCTTCTGTTGTCTCAGCGTCTCCACGTGCCTCATCCTACGCTTTTCATCTCGGACACGCAGCATCTCCACAAAGTCCAGCTGTATCTGCTCCACACTGAAAAGAAACAGTAAGTGCACACACGTGAATGACCGATAGATATGATGCATCGTCTCTACTGAGGGAAAGGACCTGTCAGTCTTGTGTGTGATCAGGTTTCTATAATGAAAGGCTCTACAGTTGCTCTTTCTCTTTGAAGACTGCTTCTGCGCCAGGATCTCAGCTGGTGGTGTTTTTGATAGCTTTTCATACGTTCCACACATGGTATCAGGATTCATATGTTTGAAAAGTATACAGATGACACCTTCCCATGGGGCAAAAGTGTAAGAATCCTCTCTCCCTGCCTCTGAAATCTATCTGCCGACAAGGCGTACCACTAAAGTAGATGGATACATTCGAGCATCTCTATGGTCCTCTAACAAGTGAGAAAGATGGAGAGAATGAAACAGAAAGACAGAAGAAGAGAGAGATATCATCAATGTGTAAAACAAGCAGAGAGAAGAGCATAGCACACACCTAAAGCAGCAGAATCCTGTTCAGAGATCTATAAATCAAGCTTTGACAGGTTGAATAAAGCTCTACTAAATCAGGAGAATAACCTGCTTGGGCCCTGGGACATCCCACTTGTGGAGTCTGTCCCAAAGGGGCTGTCGCTGGTTGCCGTGTCTCCGGTCGTTTGGCTGAAGTCAGCATCGGGTTCGGCGGTGCTGCTGGAGCTCTTCACCCTCCTCCTCTTCTCTCTTTCTACCTCCTCCTCATCCTCCATTGTCCACTGGCGCGCGAGGCTGAGGACAGAGTCATAATGCACACAGGAGATGCAAATACTAATCAGAGATCGTGGACGTAAAACCGAAAATGAAATGGAGACAGAGATACACAAAATGGTGTCAGAAACTCGACATGAAGGTTTATCATGAAATCTACAGAAATGAATCCAATAAGCTGCTTGTTTTGGCTTTTGGAAGAGAGAGATTGCCGTTATAACGGTTACACAGAACCTGATTTACTTGTTCTCCGACTGTTTATGAGTAGAGTTACAGTTTGGTGCTTGTCTGAACAACTTTAAATAAACCAAACAGTCAGTCTAGTATTATGCAGGGATGTATGTAGAAAACACTTTAACATGTATAAGTCTAGTGCCAGTTTCAGCCAGTTTCAGTGGGCTGATGTTTCCTCTGGAGGAACACGTTAATTCAAGCGTAAAACCAGTTGTCTCTGAAGACAACTGGAGAAAACCTGAAGAAACCTGAAGAAAAGACAACTGTGACTTTATAGCAGTCTTCAAACATCACAGCAAAGATAGGAGTACCTGTAAAAACGTGCTGTAGTTTTACTTGAGAGTGGGCTACACATGCCTGTTCAGTGACTAAAGTTAAAACTCCATAACATCTACTGTCTAAAAGCAGCAGCTGCAGCTATTCTGAAACAAAGGTGATCCAGATGTATTCTTACCTGGACAAGGCCGACCAGTTCTTCCGACTGATGGACATATTGCAAATATAAAAGTTTCCAGGAGCACTTTGCTCACAGACAGAAAAGAGTCGACTGACTTTGTGGCTGGCAGTCAAATTACAGTCAGTGTAGCACAAAGCAGTCCACCTTTACCCCGTTGCAGCTCACCGAGGCGTCACATGACCACAAAGGTAAGCTACCCATGAGAGAGAGAGAGAGAGAGAGAGAGAGAGAGAGAGAGAGAGAGAGAGAGAGGGGAGGGAGATTATTACATGCTGCTGCAATACAGTTAGAGCTAACACAATATGCAGTAATGGTAATTTAACCATTTAAGATTTACCTAATGGGAACATGGGAAGTGATATGTAAATGAACAGTTACTCAGCAATTACTAAATAATCACTAATTCAAGAGTGATAAAAACATTCTCAGCAGAAAAGGTTTGTATAGCACTTTCTATAGCAAAGCAATTAACCACAAAATATCAAACACACAGGATATTAACAACAAATTAGACTTTATATAGAAATAAAGATGCATCATTAGTGAATATATATATATATATATATATATATATATATGTATGACAATTGATTTGAATGGTCCAATAGTAAAATAATGTAACTATGTTGTGTGTCAAACTGAGTTTTGATGCTTTGTTACATTGGGCAGTGCGTCTCTTTACAGTATGATTCAAACTGTTTGCTCTGCTGTGTGAGGCCACACCTGTCCTCTCCTCTGGGCCCAGTGTGTCGGACTCTGACCCAGACTTGAGCTCAGTCCTACGCACGCACCCTTCACCTCACCTGGCTTTATTACCAAACCTGTACCTGTTTCTTTCATTCTGTGCAGAGTGCAGACCATGAGGCCACAATAAACAGGATGAGCTGCTATCACAACTAGAGAGGAAGCTCCTTGATGCTTATTCAGATCCTTTCCTTTGTGTGAATGGGCTAAAGCATGAGCCTGCTTCACTCATAGAGCATTTGGAGACGCCTGGCTTAAGGCTTGTCGCGTCACTCCCTGGCCAAAGAGGCAACGCATGCATTAGTGCTGTCATTGTTAAAAGTGAAGACTGAATGTTGTGTGTCTGTGTTTTGTGTTGCTGCAGTGAACATATGGGGGGGGGGAAGTTCCGTGACATAGGACTACTGCAGTTTCTTTGCATCCAGCAGGATTAAGTCAATAATGATTAAAGCACCATTACAGAAGCACTTGTCACGGTGTGGTTTATGAACATGCAAAACAGAGAGCAGCCGGAGCTGTGGACAGGATGCTGGTGTGGACAGCTGTAAGCCTATCAGCAGAAATGTTCTCTCTCATGAGTTACTATTTGTCCTTATGTTCCTTTTATATTCCTCTCATATAAAGTGTCTACAGAGTCCCCAGCCAATATTAGTTGCTCGTTGGGCTTTGGCACAGCAGTGCTGGGAGCTAAATAATCATGTCAGCATGCTGACTAATGCTGATGTCTACCACATTTGATGCTTACCGTGTTCACCATCTTAGTTTCACATGTTGGCGGGCTGACATTTTCTAATTAGAACCAAAAGCAAATATTTGGTCATAAACTAAAGTATTGACATGTTGATGGTGCTATATGTGAAAAGTGATGGAATGTGATGGAAAGGTGATTACAATGAATCCTGTATGGAATATTATTATTATATTTGTATGATATGTATTGATGTATCTTTAACATATGAAGCTTGCACTACTGCAAAGGGAAGACAGTGGTAACAAGAAGACTTTGATTACCATCTTTGCATTTATTTAAAGAATGACATTGTTCATTTAGCACACATTTACACAGAGAAAAGCACCAAGAAATGAAGATGCATTTGGTGTTTAATTGTTGTTGTAAATCCAGCTGATGCTGGTGCACGTCCTTTTGTTACACAACACAACATCACAGACCATGCTTACAGTTTATCACCCAGCAAGAATATTAAAGATGCAGTTCAATTTTATTATTGACTATAATATCATTTGGCCTGCGGATTAAGTTACAATACTATCCACAATTAACTTTGGAAGATACAAGCTTCCTTTTTTTTTAGACTTTGCTGTACAAATATAAGCCTAAATCTCTGGGGTTCAGTTATGAGAACAATACAAATAATAGAAAATGACACACAGATAAAGTCATTTTTAACACCATAACAGAAAACCGCAAACAGATCAGTTCTGAAGGAAAATGGAGAAGACCATTCAGGAGTGTGGGGACATGGCAGGAGCATACACAAGAATGACAGCATTAAACAGAAATGTAGAAGCTGCAGTCGATGCAGGATACGCGATACCGCTCACGTGACACCAGCCCTTCACCCTCTGTGTTTTCACTGGGCGGGACCCGCAGCAGCATCAAACATCTTCTTCCTTCCCTCCATCCCTGACATGGCCTCCACATTCTTCCTCCAGTCACTGTCCTCGGCTGGCCTCTTCTGCACACGGATACAGTGGAGAATTAGATGGTATAAAAGAAAGAGAGCAGTTATTTTCCTGTTTTCTCTTTAACAAGACTGTGGGGTAGAGGAGGTAGTATCATCATTGTTGTGTCTAAGCCTTTAAGGCCCATGTTGTCATCTGGGAATCCCCTTTGAGAGTACTTTATAACCGGGCTAGTATAACTAGTTTACAGCACCTAATACACTCTGATACACACACGTCAATGCAGGCATACACGCACAGACACACAGACACACACACACACACACACACACACACACACACACACACACACACACACACACACACACACACACACACACACACACACACACACACACACACACACACACACACATTGACCATGGAGCAGAACCGCTCACAAAAGCTAGTCTTCTCTCTACAATGGGATCATTGTTTTGTGTACCGTCCCTCCTCTCACACGCACACGCACACGCACACGCACACACACACACACGCACGCACACACACACGCACACACACACGCACGCACGCACGCACGCACGCACGCGCGCACGCGCGGTCGCGCCCTGCACTGACCTACCGCTCGGTATCTCAAACACACCCTTCCACACACACAACCACACTTGTCAGGTGTTTTAAGGAACTGGAAGCGCTGACGTCATGTGTGTATCTGAAACTTCACACTAACTACAGTACCTACAGTTGCCCTAAGGAGGGTACACATCTCGCTTGCACTGGCTTCCTTGTGTTTTGTAAGTGCATTCCCGAGTGTATTTGGTCTTTTATTTCCCTCTGCACACACCTTCTCAGTGTCCTCTTTCTTGACAGACTTGAGGTTGGCCCGGAGGTCCATGGACACTTTGTGCTTGGAGCCCAGCAGCGAGCGCAGGATGGCGTCAGCAGACACACGAACACGGCGAAGATTAGGTCTCTTGAATTTCCCCCTGAGGTCTAACACTTTAATGTTCAGGTCTTTAATCTGGATCAAGGAAGGATAATTGAATGGCAATTAACATCAGTGCTGTTCTCATGGGGACAGTTATGACACTGCATCTGCTGATATGATCTTTACATTTCCCACATGGAAATAGCTGAGGAAGTATATACCTCACGTCTGTTGAGCGTGACTTTAGCTTCAATGTCGTACCGCTCTTCATCCACCACATCTATCTTGCCATGGAGCTCTCTGCAGAGGTCCTTTACGTATACACACATAATACACAAAAGTTAAAAACTTGTATTTTATAAAAGTGATCACCTTTCTTCTTTATTTGATTTCCAAAGCAACCTCAAATGTGTGCATCTGGAAAACTTTCAGTGACAGTATCATCCTTTATATCCTCTGAGCTGCAGTGCCTTGAATTCCTTCAATTTAAGAGAATTTGCTGAAGTAGAAAGCTATGTTCGAAGGAGTATTGTTTTTGTTAGTTACCTGCAGCTGTGCAAGGCTCAGGCCGCTGGTTTTTAGCGGAGGAGCTCTCTCTGACAGGTAGTTCTGTTTCTCCTCCTCTTTTTCTTCAGCCTCCTGCTCCAATTCTTCTTTGGCTTTTGCCACCATCAGACTCTGCACAAATATGAATCGACATATAATGCAATGTAATACTGGATGTTTTTACATTGCAGTGGTAAAGCACATCAGCACATTATGTTTATGGAAGTAACTTTATGTCCTTTTAGAAACATACAGGTCTCGCAGTACAGACTGTAGATGTTCAGAAGAAGTATCAGAAGATAAAGTACAGTACAGCTTTTGAGAACGTGACCTCTGCTGCTCTCCTGTGGTCAAACACATGTATTACATTATAGTTCGGTAGACTATAGGTCTTTGATCTCTCTTACCTTGAGCATCAGCTTCCTTGAAGCTGATATCTTTGGCTTCCTCTGGATGGAGAGCACGATTCATGACAACACATTTAACACAGACGAATATGTGTATGTATGTATATAAATATATGTAAATTATACATTTTAGCATTCAGAAATACTTTAGTAGTGATAACAATTGTCTTACCTCTTGCCTATAAAAGAGAAAGAGAAAAGATTTAATGGAAAGGAATAACCTGAATTATTTCTAATCAAAGTTAAAAAGTATTTGTTATGCTTGTATTTGTGGGTGAATGCATACATTATAGACCATATATAATAAGACCACAAGGCCTGAACACTCACACATGCTCAGGCATCTTGTTGATGAGATCTAACTGGAGGAGAGACGGAAGAGATTAGAACACACACACACACACACACACACACACACACACACACACACACACACACACACAGACAGACTCTCTCTCTCTCTCTCTCTCTCTCTCTCTCTCTCTCTCTCTCTCTCTCTTACACTCTGAACAGTTGTCATTGTTTGTAGCCTTTGGAGGGCCAGATCATCTTTCCACGCTCCTCTATGAGCGTCTGTTTCAATGGTTGTAAGCTGTCAGCAGGCCAATCGTCACAATTCTACTGATTTCTACTCGCCTGCTTCTAAATGCTCTCATATTATTACAGGTACTTCTATCTTGTCATACTTCATAGAGGGCTATACTTTTAATGTCTCATAAAAACTAATTCATGCGTGTCGTAGAAAAATCATAGTTTCACATGACTGAATTTCTTCACACATCAGAGCCATTGATTCCCAACCAGGAGTACTTGTACCCCAGGGGTTTACTTCTGGAGATGCTTGGGGGTACATGGAAAGATTGGGGAGTAGCTCAACTAATTTAATTAAAAAAATAATTGTTATAACAATTTAAATTAAAAGAAATATTATCCACATATTGATGCAGCTGTAACACCTGAACATCATGTTGACATGAAAGCTGGTGAGAAGGCAAGCAAAGATGAAACAGTTGAAGGGAAAACGCGAAAGTAGATGAAAGTAATGGATATAAATTGTTAACCGAAATGAATGAACAAGACACTTAACCCCTAATTGCTCCCCGTTGCTGTGCCTACGGTGTACAGAGCAAAAATGTAAGTCGCTTTGGATAAAAGCTTCAGCTAAATGACATGTAATGTACAATTAATAAACAGTTTAAGTAATTAGCTTAATGTATTGAATACATGTTTAAAATAATTAGGTTAAACAGTTATATAAACAGTGATGGATATACTAATTGAAATTGTGAGGTAAAATGAAGGATAAATAAATGGTGGTGGTACATCTGACACCACTGCTGGGAACCACTGCTCTTAGGTTGAGTATGAAGGGAAATGAGATCACCGCTGCTGATGCTTGTATCCACCCTAGTGAAATGGAGGTGAACAGCATTTTCTTTGTACTTCTTTGTATTAGAGAAACGCAAAAGGAATCAGGAATCAATGTACTCGTTTTTCAAACTTGTTCTCAGACTTCACTGTGGACAGTTTGGCTTGGAAAATATTGTCTACCAAATGTAAAATATCATGAAAGGTGTGACAAGAAGGCATAAGGTGACACTGCCTTTTAATTAAGTGTTCTTGTCAGCTCATTCCTAAAGTGTTGTTTTCACATTATCTTACCCCTCCTGTCTGGAGCCTCATGGCCTTCTGGGCTTTATCAAACCAACAAGTGATTTACAGCACTCGACCCCTCCTTGTCTCACCTCTTCTCACCGTTTCTCTCTTAATGTTGATTCCAGTTGAGAATGAGAGCACATAAGACCTCCTTGCATGATGGGGTTACAAGCAGCTTCAAAGGATCAGGAAAATTCCAGACTGATAGCCATCCCTCATCCATCTCTCCCATCTCTCATCCCCATCTTTCTCATCGGGATTATCTCGGGGAGAAGAATTTAGAGTGGCCTGTCTCCCCAAATAGACCAGGGGACATCTGATAGACAGCTGTGGAGGGTGATTGTGTGCTAGGGTGCTCAGCCTGGATCAGGGATTTACCGCCAGTAACTCATGGATGCTTATGATGCTCATGAGCCTCTGTGGTGCAGCCAACTTGGCAGTGAAAAAAACAGGCCGAGGGGCTTTGGAAAGTTCACGTCAGCCTTGGATTTGAACAGAGATGCTTTGGTACAGATTTAAACCAACCAGCCAGCGTGTTTCAATTAATCATCCTGTTCTGGTTGATGCACTTATGGTTTAGGTCCAGCCACATCCCCAAGGATGACCAAGACCCCTGCCATTGACAAATTAACAACTAAACACTTGATTTAAGATCACTGCTAATATTCATGTTTACTGAATTGGCATCATATACTGTGCACTACAATAGATCCACATTGTTGGGAAAACTTGTAAAAAGGTTACACATTTGCAACAAATAAATGATTGTACCAGACACATTTATATTACTTCAAACAGCCATCTTTCTAGTTTGGACAATATAAGCACAAAAGGAAATAAATAACACTAAACCTGAACAGCTAGACAGACAACACCATGGAGGGACCTTACCTGTGTCAGAAGCAGCAGAGAGAAAGATGTGACAACAGAAGAGGCAGGATGATCAGAGATGAGGCCACCGAACTGATGTTCCTCTATTTAACTGACCCCACCCTCGCCCCCTCCCCACCCTATTGTTGCGCTTGCTCTTTCTCTTTTGTTAGTGGTGGCTATAATTAGTCAACCACATCTCTCTTACTGCCTACTCTTGCCCTGCCCATTTGTCTCTCGCAGATTCATTAGAGGGGCCAGCAGTTAGAGCTTAGAGATTTGGCCTTTGCACGACACAGGTTGATGAAGGCAACTCAGATGATAAACTATAAATCAAATTCACACTTTTAAGTAAATCAGTAGAGAAATGCTTGAAGAGAGCGATACCTGTGCCATGTAATTGATAGGAGTCGCCAATGTTATTATGTTATACAGTACTTTTAGCCACACAAGTGGCTCTATGGAACTTCCTGCTGTTAGTCCACCACTTTGATCTAGACCGAAATATCTCGACAGCTATTGCATGGAATGCCATGCAATTTGAGGAGACATCTGTGATCCTCATGAGGATGACTCTTTGATGATCCCATTCATTTTTCCACTCGCTCCACCATGTGTTTTATATTGTTTGTTGTTTACTTAAATGGCTTGACGTCTAATAAGTGCGTTTAATTTTGCACAGACAATGAATAATAAAGTCTTTGATGATCACTAGAGGATAAGTCACGGTGGCACTAGAGTCTAGTGCCACCGTGAGGTTATCTTTTGTGGTTTCGAGTGAAATGTCTCAACTACTGTTGGGGTATTGGTATGACATATGGGGCAGAAATGTATGTCTCCCACAGGATTAATTGGGATAACACAGGTGATTCCTTGACTTTTTCTATGTCTGCTGCAATCATCAGGTCAAAACTTCATGGCCAAACACCTGTGAAACATATCTCAATAGTGTCAGCTGTTTACTGTGTGCTTATTGCTAATTTGCAAATGTTGGCAGGCTAACCCGCTAAACTAAGAGAACCAACCTAGCAAACATTGTCAGGTGAGCATATTAGCATGCAGACGTTAGCATTTAGTTGAAAGCACTGTTGTGCCCAAGTACAGGCTCACAGAGCCACTGGCATGGCCGTAGACTCGTAGTCTTGTTTATCCACACTTAATCCTCAAAGGGCAGATCAAAATGCTAGAAATGCTTGCAGGAAGGCCCCTGGGAGTTGTATGCTTTACATCAAGCCTCCCAGAGAGACCTTCTCGACAGACAAATGGAAACTTCTCGGCACTGTCAAACTCAAATGAAAACAAAAGTAAAGCCCCGCCGCCGAAATGCAGACCACAGAATTGACACTTGCTAAACATTCCAAATTGACTGGCAGTTAATCACAATTAAATTACAGTTTCTACTTTTTCTGATGCTAATACGGATGTGTTTCCATCAGTATACCAGACCAGACAAAATGTTTCATCTGAAAGTAAAATTCACTAATTGAGTATTTTAGATATTGAATTGAATGCTTTTCAATACATTTGAATATATGCGATTAAAAAGGCTGCTAATATCTTAACTTCCACAAATGAATAGAGCTGGAATTGCAATGTCATTATGTTAGTTTTGTGTTTTTCATATATATATATATATATATATATATATATATATATATATATATATATATATATATATATTTTATTTTATTTTTATTTTTTATTTTTATTTTTATTTATTTTTTTGATGATGCTTTTCAACAACAATTTTTCATTTTTACATTTTAAGTTCAAGGTGTATGTTCAAATTATTCCATAATGCTAACTTAGTTTTGGGAACTTGTTTTCCCAAAAATCACCAAATGACTATGATGCTATTTTTATGACGTTAACATGGTATGCTTTTCTGCATGTGCTGGCAAGACAATTCTTCGTTCTCGATCTGAAAGTATTGCACCTACAACATTAAGATCACAGATCAGGGTACAACACACATTTGAGAGCAAAGACAAGGGGAAAAAAGTATGATAATTTCACACAGTAGTATGCCAGGTTTATACAGTATGTTGAAAAGTAAGTGAAGGTGGATTGAAGAGAATATAAACCAAAAATATAACGCACACAAAACATATACGATACACAAAGACAAATTATAGTACTCAAAATAGCAATTATTAGCCTGCACTATGAACACTTGCCAAAAATGTTCACACACACAACCAGCCAAACAGCAGTGAATAGAGAAGCTCTCTTTTCCCAACAGGACAGCTGACCTCTAGTGGTTTAGCACGCACACAGCAGACAGAAGCTCCGTTTTGGTGAAGCCTGAGAGGAAGACTAGTAAAACATTTTAGCAGAGTTATTCTGAGTCTTTGTCAAAGAAGTGCGCAGACACAGTTTTTTTCTTTCTTTCTCTTCCTCCAAGCTCTGATAAACTAATCAGATTTGCCATAATGTATGTCCTGTTCTATTACCCATTCAACTCCAGATCAGCTCATGTTCCAGGATTTGGTTTATGAAATTGCAGGTCACTGCCTGTGTGTTTATCTGCTGAGAAAGCCAGACACCCTGGACAAAGGTTATGATGTTTAGACAGGGCATTCCACGGAGTAGTGTGAGCATACACACTGTGAAGGACTGGACCTTATACTGCACCTCTCTTACCATAGACCCATTTTGACTATTTTAAGGGAGGGCAAGTGATCTTCATGGGTATAGCACTTCAGCAGCTGATGCCACACAGACGTGGTATAAATCATCTGAAAGCTGGAAACCTGGGGATTGATTTGAGTTTTTCTAGTAATCTTCAATAAACATTGTGTTTCGGTTCGGTGCCTATTCAAATGATGAAAGTTTACATCTAGTATATAATGCTTTGACCATTATGATGGAAGTTTATGATGACCATTCCCGTGCTCAATGACGTCTCTTAAATAATGTGTCGTTCATAACCAACTATCTTGGGCTCCTCCACACAGCTCATGTGGAAATGCCTCAGTTTTGCATGAATATAACTTATCAAAGTACCTGTAGAACATGTTGTCAATGTCTTTGTGTGTTTAGACCAACGCTGGGTGTATCCGCTCCTTGTGGTGCTCCTGGTCCCTTGCTGACTCATGCGGTGTGGCTAGCTTTGGGGTTTTCCACAGTAATGGGAGAAGTCGCTACACAATCAACCCTTTATTCCTGACCTGTACTGACACACACACACACACACACACACACACACACACACACTGCTATGTTCTTGACACACATACACATGCTTGAATGAACAATATATATATAGGCCTCCGCTAACGAGAGTTTGCTGATGCTGAATCTCATGCTGGTTGTGCACATAAGGCTTCTGGAGGTGAGTCTGTGTGGGTGGATGTTTGTGTGCACATGCCTCAGGCTCACTGTGCTTCTCATTAGTCCTCCACACTGCTCAGAACAAAAAGTGTCCTGACTTCAGCACACACGCAAGAGCAGGAGTGTGTGCCACAGTGTGTGTGTGTTTGTGTGTGTATATCTGGCGATGTGCGTATTTTCCAGAGGCTATAACAGCACGGTTACACCACAACTGGAAACAGATGATCTTAGCAATTAATGGGCTGAACCTAAAATAAATTGCAGCTGACTGTTTAGCTCTGAAAGACATTATATGTTCCATAAGTATTGTTCTCAAATAGAAAGACTTCAAGATTACTGACAAAACATTTATTTAATATTTTTAAGAGTGTAATACTGTACATGGTTTCGGCATATATACACAGTATATATATATATATATATATATATATATATATATATATATATATATAGAATAAAATATGCAATGAATATGAGCAAAATATTTCTTCTTAATGTTTAACTTCAGCAAAAGCATGTAGATCTGTTCAGTCTTGAACATTTCTCTTTTTTTTAAAGCCATTCCAACAGTGATGTGTTTCCATCAAAAGCAAGACTTAAGAAATAAAGTGACTCCTGTTTCAGAAGACGTTAGAAAACGTTGAAAAAAATTGGAATATATTTTTCAAACCTCAAGGCACAAAGGTTAAACAGTAGCCCGGCTCCATTGTCTCTGTCCAAACGACGCTATGTTTATTTACTTATGCAGCGGTCTTCACAATGACCTCAGAAAAATACTTCTATCCATGCTGCTTACGCAGTACATCATACTCCTAGGCTTTGTATGACAGTGTGATAAGCTCATGTAGGAAGACAAGAAGAGTGTCTTTGGCACTTGTTCACTGCCCTTTGATCCGTGTACTGATGGCCGTTCTGTACATCCCATCATGCTGTCCACGACAGAATCAAGCTGATGGGTCTGGTGTCCTCTACCCTTCCCCACTCTGATTGGTTCACTTTCAAAATGTCGAAAGCCTGTAGAAAAAGAGAAGAGCAAATTTTTTAATATTCAATTCTTACTCCCTACATTAGACACTGGGGCGGCTACAAAGTGCATTTGTAGTGAGTTGTTGCACTGTTACCACAGCTACTGAGTTAATTTGGGCACTTGACTACTGCAGCTCTCTTAAGGAAGCATCGCTGTGGATTCCTGGACTATGAGCTCATAGTTCAGACTTACACACTCAGTGACCAGTTTCAGTACTTGTGTCATGTTGTCATGTGATGGCACCACTGATTGTGTTCAAAATGTGGAAAAGCGGAAAAAGATGTATGGGGGGCCTAGCTCTCCTCGGCCCAAAAGTCTAATTGTCAATATGTCACCTAAATACATAAAATAATCTGTGTGTGTGTGTGTGTGTGTGTGTGTGTGTGTGTGTGTGTGTGTTTAAAAATACTTGGCTGCCTAGTGAGGGAGAGGCAGGCAGATGTTATTTTGGAGGCTCACGTTGCGTCTTAATTATGTCCTCAAGTGAGAGAGCGTTTGTGTCCTAAAACGACTGTGGTGCAGTTAAGGCCGATGACCATCGTAATGAAAGCTGACACAACTCTCACACTAACATCTACATTAATCTACACACAAACACTACTTGTAAATAACCTTTAGCTTGAGTGCTTCTCAGCCGTGTGCCACCTCATTTCCCAAGAGTCTCGATGTTTTCATTCCATCCAATCTGCACCTTGTCTCAACTTTGACCACAGGAGGGGGGGGGGGGGGGGGGGTAATCATGGAAGTCAGTGGCTGAACTGATTCAAGGGTTTTATGGAAGAACATCTGGCAGTTTTCAATATATAAAACATATACATTTACCCTTGATGTGTCTGAGGGATGCTTGGACTTGGGTTTCACTGTTAATCCCAGTGACACAAAGTACTGTCACACTCCAGCTATGGGAGGGTGTGGTGCCACACTGTCTCTCACACCCAAAATAAACGCGTGAGTCTAAATAAGTTAATACATAACCTCCTCCAACCTATTTTCTAGATGTTATGACAGCCCCGGTCTAATTCACCGGAAGACTCACCTTCATCAGGTCAGAGCTCCTCATCCTCCCCAGTGCTGCCCAGGTGTGCTGTGGACAGGTGCCTGTTCCGTCCCGTCTGCACGGCCTGCAGGTTCTTATAGCGCACCAGTGCCAACGCGATCTCCGCGTTCCACGCAGTGCCGTCCTGCGGACACCGAAAGTCAATCTCCTTCCCCGTAGCCATGACCACGGTAAAATACACCAGCCCTCGTTTGTACTCCACGCAGTCCACAGTGGCCATGCGCTCAAAACGGAGCTCTTTGGCTTTGGAGCTCCAAGCCGAGCTCGGAGCATCACCGCCACCGCCGCCGCCGCCTTTGCAGTCATGCAGACGCAGCCCTTCCTCGGTAAGCACGCAGCGCTTCTTCTTCCACAGCTGGAGCAGCCCGCTGCTGCGCTTCTCCAGCAGCCCGTCTCGCATCACTTTGGCCGGGAAAGACATGGCCACACTGAGCCGAAGTCTTCAAAGAGAGAGCCGAAATTTAGGAAGTCTTCAGCAGTGATGCGTCCCAAGATGTATCCATTAAACACACATCTCACTGTGCGGCGCCAAGTGTCACTCAGGAAAACATATCGGCTTGAGCTATGTCGTGAATAATAAGAGCCCGATACAACACATCTTATATATTCTGTGTATATAAATGCAATCCATGCGCAATGAAAACACTCCGTAGAGGATGGTAGGCTGGTCTGCCTGGATATGTTTGAACATGCCCGGCTCCTCTGTGGACCTTCCCCTCCTCCTCCTGGTGACGGCGGGAGGAGATCTGGGCTGTTTATGAAATTCCGTGTGTGTGTGTGTGTGTGTGTGTGTGTGTGTGCGTGTGTTTGTGTGTGTGTGTGTGTGTGTGTGTGTGTGTGTGTGTGTGTGTGTGTGTGTGTGTGTGTGTGTGTGTGTGTTCAGATTAACCACTGCAGGTCAGGGAGTGCACGTGAAATACAGTCATGGATTTTGCACTTCCAGGTCACAGTGCACCTGTTTATAGTAAGTAAAATGAGTTTTAAGTCAACTTAATTTGTTTTATTTAAATCACATTTGGCTCCATTAGCTGCATTATCTTGTGTCTCTTTTGAGAACTGGAATGTGAGTGGGTGGCAGGGTGGATAGAAGTCAGATGTTGCAAGATGTGAGTGTGAGAGAGAAACACAATGTAAGAAATACATGTCTTTATTCAGCAGATATGAACCGATTTAAAACAAAAAAATCTTAAATGTAATGTATTTGCCCTTGCGCAATCCCCGTTCTGAGAAATTATTTAATATGTGTATACATTATACTGTAAACGACTACACCTCCTGAAATGAAGGAATGTTTGAAACCAATGAAAGCTAACTGACTAATTGTGTTAAACTAAGTGGAGAAACTGGTTTTCTAGCTTCAAAACCTGCATGGCTCATTCCTCTGCAGTTTCACTGTTCGCATTGGAGGTAAAGCTTAATTATGGCACATTAAAACGTTTTGTCATTCTTCACATCCTTGATGGTTGCATGGCATGTGACCGATGAGCTTCATGGGTGGAGTGAAACTGTAATTCCCCCAACTTCCCTTAAGATACTGCATTTATCCTACCAGCACTGTGATGTGTCACTGTGATGTTATGAGAAGAATGAATACAATGAGTGTGTGACATTTTTTACACACACACACACACACACACACACACACACACACACACACACACACACACACACACAGACACAGACACACACACACACACACACACACACACACACACACACACAGCTTCCCTCACATGTTCTTGTGTATTTTCTGCCCCAATTAAGAAGACACACTGGCACTAAAATCGTTCAACTTTGTTCATTTTGGAGAGCATAAAAAAAAACACAAAAAAGGAGCACTTATTCAATATTGTTAATACGATACTGACATTTTATTTGAAGAGACAGCTGAAGGTGCAAATCAATGCAGCGTGAAACAGATAAGACATGTTTCAGTATTAAGTACGAGTTATGCATACACACATAGACTGTATATAAGAAGACCCAGACAGACCTATCTCCACACCGATGTAGTCAGGTGTATGTTTACAGGCAGCAGTCTGCCCTCTGCAGTAAGAAGACAGTTAGCGCAGCTTTCTGCAAACATGTCAACGAAGATCTCAGTGGTCTGCTCTCTACTGAGTGTTCACCAGCGCACCAGCTCCCTGTCCGTACCCAAACCCCTTGGGACCAAATTGTTTGCCATAGCAGGCTGTAAGGAGAAGAAAACAAAGACAATAAAACAAAACATTTGGTAGCAACATCACATCCTTCAAATGCACCAACTGTGCAACTAACCCTTACCCTAACCTACTTTAAGATGTGCAATCTTGTTCTGATAATAGTGCCACGGGATATTTGGTGGTTGTATTGTGTGGTGTATCACACATATCATAATCTCTTTCAGATGAACGCAGCCTGAGTGGATCAATGCGAGTCCTGCTGGCTTCACCACACTGGACCAGCATTGAAAACAGGTCTGACATGAGATTACAATACAATTACTATCTTTTCGTCTGCAACTTCTAGGCCTCTTGACCATGAATTACATCTCAGAGTGAACTTGAACGCGGTTATACATCAATGTATTAAGTAAGGTCCATATAAGGTCTGGTATATTTATATGTTTTAGCAGTTTAGTGGATGTGTATGGAACCACAGTGCAAACCTAGGTATTGTGACAGTATGAACAGGTTAAATGTGTATTTAAAAAATTGTGCAGTACTAAATACTAGGTTTCTTTTTAGCAAGTGACGTTTTACCTTTGCAGTAGATTTCTCCATCCCTATCAGCTTGTGTGGTTGACTCAAGGCTCTTATTACATGTGGCACAAGTGAAACATCCAATCTTATGCCATGCCTAGAAATAAATAAACAGAAAATCCATTTTTAAAAGGGATGTATTTTTTGCAAGCATGCAAATGCGTGTGCATGTCTGTGTTTTTCCTTACACTGCCGGCTCCAATCACTTTCTCAGCAGCATAGACGGCCTTGCCGCAACGAGGGCACTTGTCTGACCCTCCAAACTTTTGAGCCACCCTGGATGGGTTTGGGTTTGGGTTGCTGCTGGTGGGATGATGAGGAGCAGGTCTGATGAAGACAGAGAGAAACCGTTGATAAAAGGCCTTCAAGAAAGGCCAAGAAGTGTGTGTGTGTTACTCACTCTTCATGTGTAATACCCAGAGACTCTCCCCGGTCCATGCTGAGTGTCCCTGCTCCCTGGCCATAGCCGTAACCTTTTGGCCCGTACTTCTTGCCGTAGCACGCCTTGCAGTAGACTTCATCCATATGAACTGCTACAGTTGTGCTGTCTAAGTTCTTCCTACATACCACTGCAAAAACAGTAGCATGCACACAAACACACTTACATGCATGCATATTTTTCTTTCGCATATTGTTGCACATATTTTTGAGCACATTCATCTATTTAGATATAGGCTCGTAAGAGTTTCCTTTTATGAAACAGTTCTACTGAAGAAACATATTATCCTCTAGATTCCATCACAGGAATGTTTGATTACAACACGAATAACTCAACCTACATATTTGTCAAGTTGAGTCATAGAAACATTTTGTTAGCGTTTCTACGACAGGAGTATATCTGCCGTAGAATAATATAAGTTTCACATTGACGCGTATAAGTATTAACATTATCTTGTTATTTTTTCCTCTTTTTAGCAACCATGCAACATACAACCGCTTTTTGTTTTATTATACCATGGCACCTATGCATATATATTTTTATTTGAGAGTACATGATCAACAGTTCACATTAGATTAGTATTACTTGTGACTGTAATGACAAGTGGCAAGTTTCGGAAGTTCAGTGGTTTCCACGTTGACAATGACAGGAAGAGGCAAAGAGTTTACTCACTGCACAGGAAGCAGGACTTGTGGAAGCTCTGCCCATCACAGAGTACCTCTTCTGCAGAGTAGACTGTCTTCTGACAGCGGCCACACTTGTTACCTCCTCCGAATCTTGATGTCATCCTTTAGTAATTGCATGCAGCATGAACACAGACACCAAAACACACTGTGACAACAGCTTTCTAATTGTCTAGAATATGGCCATAACAATACAGAACTACGTTTCAGAGAGGGATAGCTAACAGTGAATTGGATGGTAAAGAAATAGTAAAATGCTGTGGCCGTGGCTTAAACAGTTTAGGTATTTTTCCAAGGAATGCAGTTATAATGTTATTTTCATGACGTCGTTTAAAAGCCTGTAATTTACATTTGTAAGTAGGCTTTAAATACAAAAACAAATAGATCAATGAACTAATTCCTTTCCACAACCATCAAGCAAACACATCTACTTGAATTTCTGCTCTAATAAACCTATTTAAACATTCAGATTTGGTGGCCTGTAATTTTGGCTTCGTAAACCCAGGCCCAGAGACAGTATTTTCACTCCTGCCGGTTATGTGGCTTCTGTAAAGGACCAGCAAGCCAGCAGTGAAGCAGAAAATACCAATTTTTTTTGTTAGCTAGCCAGCGAAGCTATTTGCTTTCTTTTGAAAACTGAAGACATCCATGTAGAAGTAATGTGAAATGTGACTTTCCTGAGGAGTCTTAAAGTTGGTGGAATGTGAAAGACCCTGGCATCCTGTCTGTTTCTACCCAGCCTGTTTCCCAGCACGACCCTCCCATTCCAGTCTCGTCTATCCGTATTCACATTCCTGACCATGCGGACCCTCCCACCTCCCTCCCTGTCTGCCTGTCTCATTCTGCATCACTTCTGCAGACTTCTATGTCTGAGTTGTGGGTTTGTCCTATCAGAGCATAATAATATGGAAGTGTGATTTCCCATCACCCACACACTTCCTTTGTGTGCCTGGCCGCACCAAATTACATCTCTCCCTATTTAAAAAAAAGAAAATTCAACATCAACCCCAAAATTAAATTGCGAACACCACAATTGTGATGTTCTGGTGATGGATACATATATGTTGATGTTACATAAAGCATGTATACAATACAATAATAAACAATCACTTCATCAGGATTGTCACATATTAAATAATTAATAAGTCTGTCAGATACAATAGTTCTACTGGAAACTAATTACTTAATATATGAATCAATACACAATAAGCCAATAAAAAACAACCTCAGAAGTCTGAACTGAGGAAGGTTCAGAGAAACAGACCTGATGCAGAAGAAGTAGGATGTGAAACAGAGGAAAGTGAAAGGCCTCAATTATCTGCTGAACTAAATTCTCCAACTGCCATTTTCAGGATGCTTTTTGCAGTTTGTATATTCCACAGTCCTGGAAACAGTACAAGAGCTTACTTTTACTGCCAGTAAAAGCAGAAATGTCAGGAATATTTTTTGTGGTAGAAACATATCCTTTTAGAGCTTTCCAGCAGCCCAACTAGGACAACATGACTAGAAGTGGTCAGTCAGAAGTCTCAAATAACTCTGAACTCTCATGTTGTTTTACAGGCAAGACAATCAACGAAGAGCAGAAAGAAAGAAGGCAAAAGCATGGACATGAGACAAGAGTGTCATGATGTAAAGATTACTCAAACTTCCAGCTAAAGGACAAAGTAGGTTCACAGATGATGAGAAAAAAACAGGTTAGTCCCTTAATTAAGATTTGCTAAATGATTGGCACATTATTCTTGGAGATGAATTCTGGTACATGTTGATTGTTGATGATTGTGGCTCTGCAGGTTTAGACATGTGGAGACACAGACTGTTGTGCAGGAATGTTCAAATATTATAGAGTGAATGAGAAGTAAGAAGTGAAATGAAATCAGGAAGTTTGTTCATCAAGTAAATGTGACTGCATGTGACATATGCAAGATTTAATGTTTGAAATTAGGAGTTGCCGTCACCGAGCATTAAGATATTTGCTTACTGTATTTGGTGTTCTTTGTACATGAGTGTTCCACGTTGTGTTACTGTTTAACTGCTTGATAGCTATTCAAACAAAGGAGTCTCCTCTGGCCTGACTTGCACAGAAAATACATTTTAAATGTGGCAGTGTGTTGTTTTTCCCATCATGCATCGGCACAAAGAGTAGGAAATGAGATACAGTAAGAGGCAAGCAGGAAGCGTAAGCGAGCTGTAATATGTTAACCTTTCTCACCTGCAGTTAGTAGGTGCTGTCAGTCAGTGATGACTCAAATAGACTCAGACAATGTGGTTCTCTCCAGTTTTCCACTGTTCCAGATGTGCTGAAATGGAGGAGCTTCTGTTGTTGCTGCTTCAGTCTGCAAAGTTATGGCGTGTCGAGCAACAGGGGAGTTTCTGACTGACAGAGAGAGCGAGAGAGAGAGAGAGAGAGAGAGAGAGGTGAATGGGGAGGGATCTTGGATTGAAAAGCTGTGTGATGACGTGCACCATGGAAATCTATAAACCTACTAAGAATTAGAGCCAGAAACACAGTGAATAAGGAAGCTAAACTGTATGCAGAAAACATATAAAGTAGCACAAAGATCTAGTTCACTTTATGAGGACAGAACAATAAGAATAAGTACAATTTATTTTTTCATTGTTTTTGAATTTCTGCAGGCCTAATTCATTCACTTCCTTGCTGGTGTTAAATGGCAGGATACTAAAAGTAGGTTCATGTATATTTATATATTTGGGTGCAGTCAAGGCTTTACATGGAATCATGCAAAAAGCTTGCAAAAAGTAGTATTGTGTTGCAGTTTTCTATCTTTGTTTTAAATTGTTATGCCAGCCCTGAAGTTTCATGGTGAAGGATAATATACCTGTTATGTAATATTCAAACCCGAGAATAGAGAATATATACTGTTGACATACTGTATAGGGAGGATACTTCCTTTCTGGATTACCTTGGTCTCCTCCGAGATTTATTTAAGGAGGAGTAAAATGAGTGAGTGAGTGTTGACACCTTGCTGACTGGATCAAGAATAATGTGAAACACTCTTCTTCTTGATGTGTGCAGTATTGTGACTATTGGTATTCTTTTCTCCTATTCTGTGTTTTATTTTATGAGCCGTAAGGTCATCCCACTATCTTTAAAAAAAACACTGTCTCTCTAGAAGTTAACCCTTTAATAGATCATCAGTTTGAGGAGTCAAATGGTAAAACCTTTTCCCTCTTACACAGTAAACAGGATGCAATCTCAAAGTAATTCCAGCCTTTGTCGCCACAACCTTAAATAACCTTTAGGGACTAGCTGCTAAAGGTTAATCTGAGATGCTCAATGAATGAGCAAGCATTATTGGAATTGGATTGAGGAGCTGCTTGATAATGTTGACAGATGAAGCACAGTGAATGATGAGCGTCCAGCTCTACTATGATTGAACTCTGCTACCACCATGTGGTCATAGTGGGAACTGAACACTAGTAAAAAATTAAAAATGTAAACCTAGAACGTCTAAATACAAACAATGACTCTTATATATGTATGTGAATATAATAATAAAGACCCAAAAGGGAACTTCACAGATTTTTTGCATCAAAGTCTGTTCACAGATCTTGGGGAATATCACTGCCTCAACTGAAGACTTTTTGAAAATGATAAGAATCTGGGTGTGTGGCGTTAGAGATAAGTGAGCATACCAAACTCATCCCTATTTAAGGTTAGCGAAAGGAGGCTACATTAGCATCTACTAGAATAACACACTCAAATATCTGACTAAACTATCAGCAAGCAGGTTGCATTGTGGGTATTGTAAGTGCCGTGCCCTGAAAAGCAAAATAATAATAAATAATAAAAAAGACCATTTCTTGTTCGATTTGAATCCTTTTTTAAACAGTTCTGTCCATTGTCTAACGTAACCGACAATGATATAGAAACACAATGCTAAATCAATGATTTTTTTTATTAAATAAATTATCGATTATCAAAGTTTTGATATATATATATATCAATAACATGCAGGAGGATAATGACAGCTTGCACTTGCAGGAATTCAACAAAGAGAAGTGAAAATCAAGAATTGTAATTACAAATTTAAACATGTTATAGAAACAAAAACACTCAGGAGAAGAATGAAGAAGGATGGGTTTATTATGTACATTAAAACACACACACATGGGCAAGTTCCACACATGTAATATACATGCATTTATAGTAAACATTATTCCACTTCAGGTGCAACCAAAACCGCTGTAACATGTTGACACGCATGCACACAAATCCTGATGAAATGTGTTGTACTCTGTATAATGCCTCGGCAGCCTCAGCTTCTCAAAGCATGTTACAGCTGTGGAAAGTGTGGCCTCAACAATCTCCACCTCCATCTTTGTGGCTGGCACCTCCCATCCTATCCAGAACTTTATGAGGCTCTTCAGCTCAGCTGGAGATGCTGTGTTATTAAAGAAGCAGCTGATCAGTCAACACAGACTCTGCTGAGAAGGCTTCATGCAACAGTAGCTCACAAGATATCACTGGAACAGTAGCCGTACATACCATTTTCAATAAATGTTTTCAAGTAGCCAGATACTCGACGCACATCCATGACATCAGAATCACAATCATCTTCAATGTTGTAGCTCTCGAAGATGACGGTTATAAACGATGGCCAGATGATTCAATCCAAGATCAAGATCAATATGGATCAGTTGTTTGCGTCGTACTGCAGGGCAGTCTTGCATAGTCACAGGAGCAGTCTCCAACCAACCTCCAAAGAGAATGTGAATAATGGCCGGGCTGAGTCCCGGGAAACTCGGGCCGCGATGCAAGAAGGAATGGCCAACCATCCGGCCCGCGACTGTAAACTGTAAAAGATTTTGGTGATGGCCGCACTTCCTGCAACAGTGAAAGATTGAGGATAGAGACAAGATTTAGAGGACAAGTGACAAAAAAATAAATATAAATCAGAGTTTGAGGAAAAATCTCATTTGAGTATAAGTATAATCAAAAAGTATATTTTTATATTTTGTTCCTTGGACTCATTAGTGTTTTTTGTTGGGTTACTTTAGACCTGTAGCTCACCTTTCCTGAAATCTGATAACTTGTAAGTAATTATTACCATAATTATCATATATTTCACATATATGGTCTGTCAATCATCTGTCTTTCAATTATTTGATTACTCTATTAACATTTTTTTATTCTTTTTTTTATAGAAAAAAAAGAGTAGTTTTATTGTATACTAGATTATCCATATTTACCAGTTTAAATGAAATAATGGAATGAATGGATCTCAGAGCTCAATAAGGCTTGTCTGTTTTCCCGGGGCAAGTAAAATGTCATGTCGGGCTTATAAATTTAGTAAGTAATTATTTAGTATAAATTTAGTAAGTAATTATTTACCTTGCAGTATCACTACTTTTGTATTACAGCATACATGGTTGTAACAGTAGATAGCAGAAGTCATTTCTATAATGATGTTTCAATTACTTATATTTAGTGATCTGCAGGCATGTGACTTCTGAATGTAATCTGAATCAGCATTGTTGTTGTATGAGTATGTTGCAGTGTCTAACCCAAGTTTATATGGAATCCACTCATAAATTTGAACATCACTGTTGACATCACGTGACGGTCAACTCCACTTCTTGTTGTAACATCGCCTGTGTAGAAAGTTTTTTACATTTATCACTGAATTGAACAAAATAGTGTTTATTTTACGAGCTAAAGTACTGATTGATTTGCCAGTTATACCTTGAAGTTTGCATTGAAGTGGCGACATCCACCGACCATTGTCTCTCTTGTAGAAGCTGACTAAAGTCCGGTCTTGCTCTTCCTTGTCCTGTCTGATGTCCACACTAAGAAATGGCTGTTTGAATCTCTGTTGCTGTGGAGAAGGCCTTGTGAAAACAACCAACCTGCTTCTTGTTTTGGATCTGTCACTGTTATCCATTCTGAGACGGCATCAAAAACAGCAAAGCATAAAAATAAAATATGAAATATTTGAAATATACGGTGTCCACAAGTTAAGCTTTAAGGGACTATAATGACTTTATATATATATATATATATATATATATATATATATATATATATATATATATGTATATATTAATGATGAGACAATATAACATGTCCTACCTGTTTCTTCCATTTCTGGAGTTACTGACCCACTCATATTGGACAGTCCGTTCCAACAATCTGAGAGAAAATGATTATAGTGAGGTATAAGGAAATGACAAATGCTGTTGACATATCCACTGTGCGTCAGGTCAGGTATTTTCAAGTCTTTACTTGAAACATGTCAAATTCCAGGGTTGTTGTTTTGGAGCTATGCAGCTTTTCTTACAAGTGACCCTCAGGCAGGAGGGAAGACAGTCATGTTTACTGCTCCTCAAATTTCAACCTACGATTAGCTAGAACATTAGCTTTTCTATCTACAGTAAATGGCTTTTGACTATTTCATGTATTCACATATTTACATTCTATGTGTCATTTTATTAATATTTTTTATTGAGGTGAAACTTGAGGTGAAACTTGCCAGGATTAGGACCTAGCAGGAAAAACATGATTCTGAATGGTCCCGCAACTCTGAAATTCTTAATATCATTAAAGAACAAATGTCAACAGGGAGAGTTATTTTCGTATTGCGAGGCATATTAACATAGTAATGAGAAGGGACTGATGCAAGGGGTGTGGTTAATTTCAAATAATTTACACTGTTACGTTAGCTTAACATTTTACTCTTATGTTAGACAAAGAGATAAATCAATCAGGAAGGACCTGCAGAACAACATGTATAAAGAAAGAACAAATAAAGGACAGAGGGAGGTTGCAGCTGTGCTTACCTGTGAAGATATGTGACAGTGTCGTCTCCGTTTCTTGTGTTTGCTGTCAATGCTGTCTGTCATTAGGACAGAGTGGGAGTTTCAACTAGTAGTAGTCTAAGCTGGTTTAACTTGTCTGTGCAGGTATTGTAAACTCAGAAGAGTCTAGCTTACCTTAAGGCAGCTACATTTTTTATTGTGCAGCATTTTAAAGGAGACAGTCAACAGATTCTGCTGACCTAACAGGTCACATGGTCAACTGGTTGAACTCTATATTGTAATATGAATTACCTCATTACCTTAATTTATACAAATAACAGTAATAGACATAGTAAATGTGCAATTTTGGTGTTTCACCAGTCCACAATTTAGATTAATATTAGTAATGCTGTTATAATGAAGAATGACAGCTTTATTTATATAGCACATTTCAATCACAGAGACAATTTAAAGTGCTTTACATAGTTAGAGAGTATAGCACTAGAATGACACTTAAAAACAATAAACAATAAGAAACAGAATAAAATCAATTAATGTAGAATGCATAGTTTTTTAAGAATTAGATACAATAAAATAAAATATACAAAATGAAATAACATGCAAACATATATCAGACTCACTAAGATATCAGATATTCAGTATACAGTGCAGTTAATGTTACTGTTGCCCCAAATGAGAACATAGAGAACAGCAGACTTTTTTATTTTGACTTAAAAGTGGCTACGATTTAGGCGCATTTGAGATCAACAGGAAGTTGGTTCCATCTGTGATAAGCATAGGGGCTAAACGCAGCTTCACCCTGCTTTGTTCCTCAAGCTTCTACCAGTTGACCCTATTAAGTTTATAATCTTCAAGAATATCAGAAATGTATTTTTGCCCAAGATTAGTGAGGGATTAGAACTAGCAACACTTCAAAATGTATAAATCAAATTGATAGTTCTATAAGTGACCCAGTGTAAAATATGTAAACACAGCAGTAATGTACTCCATTCTCTAGGACGGTTCTTGTTAGAACCCTGGCAGCAGCTTCCTGAATGAGCTAACATTTTAGAATTGTCTTTTCGGGAAGACCAAACAAGACACTGTTATAATAATCCTCCCTGATGAAAATGAAGGCACTTTCCTGACCTCTACTTCTTGCTATGTGTTTGAGATGATAAAATGCTGATTTAGGTATTGCCTTGAGGGGACTGCTGAAGCTCAGATATTTAAAAACAATTTCTAACTTGGGTTTTCCTCATTATAGCTCTGGCATCAATGTGACCATTCATTATTTCCTCCTTGCTGGCAAATGCAATGATCTCCATCTTGTTTTTATTGAATTGAAGGAAATGTAAATGCATTGATTGAGTGAGTCTAAGACCATCGACTTAAACAAGCCGTGCTAGTGGCTACGTGATGATGTACTAGTCACAGCATGTGGTGTATCTTTTACTTTAGTGCAGAGCATTTTGTAAAAACTTGAATAGTGGACAAATTGAGTACGAAAGTGTACACCGTGAAGGTGGAAATCATCATAATTCATCAGAACACCCTGCATGAGAATGACGTGTTAATATCACTCAGCTAAATTTAATAATTAACATAATCATACAAATGATATTAAAGCCCTGTAATAGTCTGACGACCTGTCCAGGGTTCACCCAATGTAAGCTGGGATCATCACCCCATCACTCCCCCACACCCTGTGACCCTAAATAGGATAAGCCATTCAGATAATGGATGGATGGATAATAAATAGTATTGCTAGTAGTAGCTGTAGATCTGTTTCTATTGGCTGAATCCCGATGGTAACAAATACATTGACACTTCTGGCTCCTCCTTCCCTTCTAATGTGGAATCCGTTACCTCTTACATATAACTGGCGTCATTTCAAACTGCGACACAGTGTAAGTTGAGGCACTCTGAGGCCATCTAGTGTTGACAGTGCAGTCGCATGAGATTCAGTCATACACAGAGACAAACTCAGGATGTTGATGAACTTGGTGGATTGGGCAGTGTGGTGATACGATACACACTTACACAGGGAACTTCCTCTAAGACTACATTAACCTGTTCTGTTTTTCTGTTTGTTCTTTCTCAGCACTTCTGTCTTCTGTGTTCTTCCTTGACTTTACACCTCATCTCATTGAAACTACACATCTGAGGCCTCATGTTCCAGACGGTCGACATGTTAGAGTAGCCCCCCTCCATCCCTCCAGATGCCCCTCGGGGTGACAGTGACACAAGTGTCCCATTGTCACAACTGCGTCTCTCAGGGGGGAGGACATGCTTTGGGGGACATCAGTAGATTAGCTATGACATTAACCCCCACACCCCACCCCGCTGCATAACACACACACACACACACACACACACACACACACACACACACACACACACACACACACACACACACACACACACACACACACACACACACATACACAGACTTCACAGATGCTTGCACACTCCTACCCATAATCCCTCTGTTTTCAAGTGACTTCCCGTTTCATGAGCCACTGAGACAAAGCAACAGATCATGTGAGTGTGCATGTGGCTGACTTTGGAGTGAGTTTCAACACATGTTAATTCCCTGATGGGAGCTGAAAAAACAGAAGAGCTGCATTGGCATTAATGTGAGTATTTGGAGATGAGCACTTAGGTGATTGTGGTCTACAGCATGACGTGTGGTATGTGAATGTGTGTGGATAAAAGAGGGAGGGGGGGATTTATGTGTACAGTGTGCATGTGTTCAGTATGTGTGGGGGAGGTGCTGTGCTGGTTGAGCAATGCCTGTGTCCTAATAGCATTTTTCAATGTATCGTGCTTGGTTGATTAGTTGATTTATTTGTTTGCATACTGCAGTTTAACATTTTTATTTTATTTTTATGTCTTCAGCATAGACTTGCAGACCATGTCAATTGTTAGCAGTGTTAGCACAGCCGGTCAATGCATATTCAATATGTGATCAGCCAGAGAGCTCTCAGGCTGTACTTAACTGCAAGATCAAGACCGTAAAGACCCTTAGCGACCGTTCAGTTTAATGATTGATTGAACACATGCCATTGGAGAAAAACAAGTTCTCAGAAATAAGCTGCTGAATGTACACTGTAAAAACAGAACATATTTTATGGGTCTGATCCTATTGTGTATCACGATCTTCATTAAATATTCAGCACAGTCCCTTATGTCACTGCATGTCAAACTGTAAGCCAGCACAGCTGAAATATGACAAGAGAGAATAGAACGAGAAATGCAGAGAGAGAGAGAGAGAGAGAGAGAGAGAAGGGATTGAAAATCAAGCAAGAAATCTCAGAGTGGGCAAGTTATTTTCTATTAAACTCAAAACAAACATATTGTGAACAGACACAGGAAATATGTAATCCAGTAGTCAAAATAGCAATTACAAACATCTTTGGAGCTTTCGAAGTGGTTACTATGATTGATGCTGCTTCACACCCCCATCGCTGAGTCCCCCTGGTGTTGCACAGTGTGTCTCACTGCTGTTACATTTAAACAACATCTTCTTTTTGTAAACCAGATCAGATGTTTCAATTGGACTGGCTACATGAGATTTTTTACAGACATTTTTACGAGGATGGATAGACAGACCAGGGAAGTCTAATTCAAGGTCAGATCTGGTCGACGTATTTCATTACGTTCTATTCTATTTGTGAGATGGGAATATACGGCAATAGAAATTTTACTCCTGTACATGTTGATCATGTTTCCAGCCTCTCTCCTCTTTTGTATCTTTCTCATTCAGTCTCTTCCTTCTTTCATTCGAGGTGTGGGACAATTTAGAGGAGTGCTGGACGGGCTGTCCCCCTTATTCAGGATGCTTGTTCATGCAGGCATGCGCACTGAGTACAGACACATATATAGACTCAGATGTATGTTTGTGATTCTGTGTGTTTATGCACACTTTCATTCGTCATCAGTGGATCCATCATTAGAATGGCATGTTTCTTTTACTGTCTTATTTCATCCGGCTGATTGGGATGATGGGTTTCGGCTTTTCACATTTGTGGCTACACCGCCCCCCCACCCCCCCCCCCCCCACACACACACAAACCCCACACTCATCCAGCTAATGGACCAGCCTGTCTCTGCTTTTGCTGGGCTTATATTTCACCTCAAAGAGGGAGGGAGCACAGCCAACAGGTCCATTACAGAGAGAGCGAGAGATAGTGATTGTGATGAGGGGAGGGGAGGAAAAGAGAAAGAGAGGGGCGGGGATACGGCTGCAGGCGTACTGCGGCAGCAGCAAAGCGGCATGACGTGTTGGAGGGGTGAAATGACAGACAGAGACACACACAAATGCACATGCTCGCAGCTCAGAGGCTCGCCTGGCAAAAGTAGACAGAAGCAAAGGCGGGGAAGAAGTCAGACACACTCAGCAGCATACAGATTGGAGAGTAACTCACTTGCTGCTTTCTATCCTGACGCTTACAGTGGGTGAGTGTAGCCTTGGTTCATATTTTGGATTTATGTTCATGCATTTGTCAATGTGACTGTGTATCTCTCCTGTGAATCTTATTTGTATAAACGTAACTGTGAATGTGAGTGTCTGCGAACAGATAAATCTAAACACTATGTTTTAAAGGATGACCATGTTCACAGTGATGTTCACGATCAGCAGCGCAACAGCGAGATTGCAGTAGAGTGGAAGAGAGAGGTTAAAGGAAAGAAAGGCAGAGCTTAAGTGGGATGAAAAGAGGGGGAGAAGGGATGATACGGGGGGGGGGGATTCCGTAACCAGGGGTGATATGATGTGATCTGCTTGAGTCAGCGTTTATATAGGCTGGATGACTCAGTGCAGCATGCATAGCATACAGTGTGTGTCCAATATATATATTGAGAGTGTTAGATAATGTGAAGAGTATTGAATCAGAATGGAGGGAAACTGCACACATGGTGATGTTTACGTGGTTTGTAGTCTGATTGGGCTCTCTCTTGTTTATTTTGCGTGGGTGCTTGTGTTTGTCTGCTTATGCTTCTATACTGAGTGCAACTAGAGTGGATGTGTGTGTGTTAGACATGCATAATGTTTCCAATTTGCGAGTGATTCACATTCTTTAAAGAAATCTTGTGAAACGCCTCAACTGATGACTTCTCCATGAGGTTGTACCAGGCTCTCGTAAACCAAGTTTTACTTCAGTTAAGTAGTTGTCCTCTGTACCCTTCCATAACCTCTTGAAATCATAAGTTAACACCCAAAGAAATCAACTATCCTCCTGTGCAGTTGACAAACTGAACATACTAGGTTTTTAGAGTATTTAAATGCGATGTATGTGTCACTTTTGAGGATGACAGAACATGTGTCATTACAGGTCAATGTCGGCCAAGTGCATTTCCATTTGGGTTACTGACTCATCGGAACATAAACAGTCTTCAGTTCATTGTTCAAACTGAGGTTTTTTTAATGTGTGTGAAATGACGTTTTTCTGGCAAAAAATAGGATCACTGATTTCATGAAAGAAAGTGACTTTGAAAATGAGTCACCTCAGTTTGGGGCCCTCTGAATGGCTGAAAATGTCATTCCTGTTTGTCACAGCTTCCTGTCTTGGTGAATGGAGAGTAACTGTGGACCAATGGGAGGGCAGTGGTGAGGATGCAACAGTGATCCAGGAAAAAACAGCCCATTGTTTCTGGGACGTCGGAGACGTGTGACCACACTCTTGCGGGCTCTGGCTGCTCAGCCTGTCGATACACTGACGGACGTGGTACTCCATTGAGAGGTAAGAGACTTGAGAGACAGCAGATCTGGCACATGACCTTTCACCATAAGCCATTCATCAGCTTCAAAAGTTGTTTTTATTAGGTTTTGTCTTCTAAGAAAACTGTGCCTTTCCAAGAATCCTAACAGCACATTGGAGCATGTTGTACCACTGTGTCTCACTAGCATTTTGTAAGATGATTTATGACAGCACATTATCACTGTTGTTTTGGTTGTTGTCATTATGGAGGTAATTATATTCATTTATATCCACACTGGGTGACACTGCTAATGTCCTTCACAGACAGAGAGGCCTGTGTTACTACCTCATTTATTGATTTTGGTGATGAGTCAGAGGGTTTTCAATGCCAGGGTGAGGGTGTGTGTGTGTGTGTGTGTGTGTGTGTGTGTGTGTGTGTGTGTGTGTGTGTGTGTGTGTGTGTGTGTGTGTGTGTGTGTGTGTGTGTGTGTAGGTGTGTGTGAGAGAGAAGATATGCATGTTTATTTGATCAGAGGTACAGTAACTGAGTTCAGATTGAGTTTGCCATGGGACATAGTTAATAGCTAAAATGGGGTAATATGATTATGAAGTTAAAAGCTAATGTCTAACGCCGGCTGTCACGCTATCCTTCTTGTTTTTCTACTTACAGAAAGTATATACTTTTATTATTGAAAAAAAAAAATAATTAGCACATGCACTGCAGTTCTCCTCCTGAATATGTGGAGATAGACAGACAATTAGAAGATTAGTGAAAGAGTCCCTGCTGCTGTTGCACACGGTGTCCAGCAGATGTCAGTACCATCCTTGCAGACTAATTGAGGACTTGTAATGATCATCGCTCGACCGATGATCATTACATTCACTTAAAATACTGAAATCATCATATTTTTGTTACCTTGTACATAGGCTGTGTACATTTCTGTGTACGTTCATTGAGAGCAAAGCAAACAAAAGAAGATATTTATTATTTGTGGACACAACTCTGGCCAATAAAGGTGATTCTGATTCTGAAGTGCAGTTACTTTTTACGTCATTCTACTTAAATTCCTATTAAATATTAGGAGTATTGTCTGGATGTCACAGAAACACCAATGCATAATATAAATAGCCAAAATATGTGCATCTATGGTATTAAGTAAAGAGCTATTGCAAATTGATTATTAGCTTTAATAATTGACACAAATTTGCAATATTGATTAATCATTTAACCCAGTTATCAAGCAAAACATGCCAGGCAGTCTCTGCGTATAGTCACTTCAATACTGCTTTTTATATAACTGTAGATATATATCTTTGGCTTTTGGACTGTTGCTTCGTCAAAACAATCTCAGAAAGTTTCAGTGCTCAGTCCTTTGGGCTCAGGGAAACTGTGATAGAAATATTTCCCTTGTTCATGGTGTTTTATGGATTACCTGATTAGTCATTTAATAAAAAATAATTATCGGCAGATTAATCAACATCATTGTGGCAGCCTAAGTAACCTAATTGTCCTCACATTTTTGTTTGGGACCAGTCAAAATCATGACATAAACCAACCCACAAATGGGTTCTCTTACATGTTTGTTCTTCCTGCCGATTTTTTTAAAGTTTAGACAGGAATTAGTTTACATTCACTATCTATAGTTCTATATTTTGGTTGCCAGAAGAGTCACAAGCAGTTTGACCTACCGTGAAGGTGTCAACGAACCAACAATCTAACTATTGTGAATGCACTTATGTAACAGAGGGATGATGTAACTACTCCTGTATATAGTCTGAACACATGACACAGAGAACATACCCTGCACAGGTAACAAGCTTATACTGTAAAACATTGCCTCAAGCGTGAAGGCATCAGAGCTTAAATTGATTAGCCAGTTTTTTAACCCGCTTATCGCTGCTTTCAGTCAGCTGAAAGTCTTTCTGTCTCTTTCTGTGGATATACACACACAGACGTTCTCACCACCAGCTGAGCCTCGGTATTTCCTTACGTGTGCTGCAGTAGTACTGGTATGACCCCGCTGTATCCCCAGAGACTAGTCAATTTCCATACAGATAGACACGGAGCCAGGCCGCACCTGTGTCCCTGGAAATCCTAGCAGGAATTGTATCAGACAGACACAAATTCTGATGCTTTTAGTGACTTAGCCTCCCAGGAGAAAGAGTGAGAGAAACAGAGATGGGGGAAAGAGGAGGAAGAGGAATTTATGGAGAGAAATGAGGTGAAAGCAGGATGGATGATCACATCTGTCTCTATATACCTTTTGCTGCATCACTGCTTCTGTATATGCAGGTCTTCATTAGCACTGAGTCAACTAAGACAGAGCACCAGTCCTTCACAGAATACACAACTCTCCATTTTCTGTGTCAGTATAGTCTAATATTCTCCAGAGACGCTAACCTTTTTCTCACATTTTCTTTATTAGAAACTAAAATGCTGTTTTTGGTTCATGTCTCTTTCTGCTGCAGGGATTGTTAAATTGACAGAGCTTTTACTCAGAGAGAGAGAGAGAGAGAGAGAGAGAGAGAGAGAGACATTACACTGTGAGCAATACTGCGATTAGATGCGCAGTCAAATAATCCAACATTTTATCCTTTGACGGCGTAATTTGACACATCTCTGATTTACTAAAGACAGCTTCCCAAGACGTCTTCTGGCGACACACTTCCGCTATTTAAGAAAGGACAAGCAGGGTTTAGTGTTAAATCTGTGTATTTGTAAGTGCTTTTATAATTATGATAAATCTTCTTGGACTGCACTGTTCCAAAGCCAAAAAAAAGTTGGAAGTAAAACAATTTACAATATATGTTTGTATATGTGTCTGTAAACATTATATGTTTACATCTGTGTTGAATGTGAGTGCAGCTGTTGACTGTCTCCTGCACTTCTGCTCATCAATAGAAACATATATATATATATATATATATATATATATATATATATATATATATATATATTTACTATGTTAGTGAGTCAATAAACTGGTGTGTATGTACACACCCACTATATACTGGGCAATAATTCAATATTGTTCATTGCATGTACACACACATGTAATTTTTTATTATACGTATTTATGTATTATTCAAAAAATAATTGAAAAACTACACTTAATGATCCACTTAATAACAACGAATCTTAAAAAAAATATTATCTTGAGATATCATTTACATGTTAAAATGAGTTAGACTTGACCAAAGTCATGTGAGATTTTGATAATTTGTGAGGGATAGCAAATCAATGAATCTGTTTCTCTCAGATGCTGTGATCCTTCTCGCTCTACATGCGCTGTTTCCTCCCTTTTCCCTCCCTCCCTGCCTTTCTTCCCACCTCACAGCCTCCCATCCTCTTTCCCTCCAGTAGAGCAGCACGAGGTAGTTCGATTATACAACATTACATGAAATGTTTCACTTGACCGACATTTATTGCAGTTTGCGTAGAACAGAAGGGCAAACAGAATATCAAACTGACTTTTAGAGTTCTTGGGTGTTTTTCTGAGAGGGAAACAGAAACTGTGAATATCTGGAATCAAAGCGAATCAGGTGAGAACAATCTCAAACCTCATCTTTATATGTTAGGGAGCTTCATGCTTGGCTGATGATGTGTGTCAGTGGGAGTCTGTGTGAGAATAATTTTGAATTAATTATGTGGAGAAAATCAGTTATTTGAGAACATAACAGTCTAAAAGCAGCTGGTAGATGTTGCTGTGAGCATGTGCCTCCACGTGAAGCTGTTTTTGTTTTTTTAAACTCCCAGAAGGCAAATCTGATCTGGCGCTCCATGCCTTGCCAAAAATAAGCTCAACTCATGATTTACCATGACTTAATTTGTCCTATACGCTTGATTCACATACGCATATACAATGGATGTTAAACTACTCTGTATTAAAAAAAGGAAATTCTAGTTTACCTGATTGGATTGAATCTTAGATTAGATTGTAACACAGTGCAATGTAACTTCTTTATAAATAAACACACTTTTTGGGAGGTCTTTTGTGATGGCTAGTCTACATACTGTTGCTGTGAATGTAACATCAGTGTTCAACATGTTGGCTCATCATAGGTGTATCTCTGTTTCTGTGTTTCTCATTTAAGGTCAGTATGAGTGGGGGAGTCAATGTAAAATCGGCCCCCCGGGCTCCTCTCTCATCAGGAATCCCCCTCCCACACAGCCTGTTGCCCTCCTCCCCCAAAGCAGACACCCGCCGCCAGGCTAGTGAGCTGCCCAGGCCGTCAGCACAGACCCCTAAACACACACCCACACACAGTCCCGGGCAATCTCCTTTACTTTGCCCACGGAGCTCCAGCATCCCTGGGCGTTCCTCCAAGGACCCAAAGAGAGACGCAGGCCTGAAGAGTCAGCTCTTCCAGCGGATGGGAGCTCTACCTACTCCCCAGGTGTCACGCTCTGCCTACAGCAGCCCGTTGACCCAGCGTAGGGTACCGGAGCAACACTCCAAAGACACACTGGATCTGGGAAAACCCACCCCGCCTCACATCCCCTCACAGTTTCCACATGACGGCAATCGCAACAGGAACACCTTCACTAACAAGAACCAAACATGGGGGGCCAGCAACCTGCGTCCACCACTTCAGTTCAGAAGAAGAGACAACTCCAGCACTGGATCCCAGGCAACGAGTGAGCTCATGACACATAGAGAGAAAGAGCCTCCAGAAAACCATCCAGTCCAGTCCCCCATGTCAAACAATGGTTACCTCTGTCCCTCTCTTGCTCAAATGAGCTACGAGCACGCCATCAGAGGTCGCAGTGACTCCACTAGCCAATCGGACGAGGAGATGGGCTCTCCTGAAGACAGCAGTCCAGCCTCCTCTCCACCGATCACTTTCACCATGCCAATAATGTCCAAGGTGGCTGTCAATATGTTGGCTCAGAGCCTAAATAAGGAGGCTGTGTCCACAGAGACACACACACCCAGAGTCAACATGGCTACTGTGGCTCCCTTCAGCTACCGGTACGTAGTGCACACTCACGCACAACTGATACAACAGTTTATCAAGACTTCTAGCACAAGCCCCCAATTACTGATACCCATTGTTAACCATTCTCTTGTCATTATAACATGATCACATGTCTCCACAAAGCACTGTAGGACCCCACTCTCTACTGATACTCTAACTTGTGCGTGTGCAAAGATACACACACACACACATTTATACACACACACACACTTGGTGTTTTCTGGAGCAGATCTGATTGTTAGAGTGTCCTCTTGACAGCCTCTGGGCTGACTCAATATACTGTTCCCTCTCATACACTAGTTTTTACATTGTGGGATAAAACCCCCAAAATTGTGAGTTTTGTAATTTTGTTTCTGTGTCTTATGTGTGTTCTTGAATAGTGTGTGGTGTTTTAGTTAAATGATTTAATCCACGAATAATGAATCAGTCAAAGGATTGTTTTATTGTTGCATAGTGTACAAAACTTAAGATTCTAATTATTGAGCTTCTTTTTTACTTTGATAATGATGAAATTATACCCCGTGCCTTATCTGAGATTTTCTGTTTCTATAATTTGCATTAAGGAAATCAATGTGACACACCAGGGAAGGTCATCTATTTTCTTACGGTCTCTTATGTGTTTGCTTGCAATCAGCGATATTAACATAAGTGATTTGCATGTACAGTAACAGACGTGTGACGGCTGTGTTCATGATGTGTTTACAGGCTGCATGTGCAGGAGAGTGATTATTCAGTGGATGAACTGAGTGACTGCTCATCTGGATCCATAGAAGTCTGCTGTGATGACCTAACACTAGGTCAGACCCACACACACACACACACACACACACACACACACACACACACACACACACACACACACACACACACACACACACACACACACAGGCATGCATTAAGACATAGATGAGGTTATACTTGCACGTTTTTTCACACACACATCACTTTTCCTTTGTCTCTTACTCTTCATGCTGAACACAACTTGTAGTCTAGTTCTGTCGGCCCAGTTAGCGTCAGGGCACCAAGAGGCCGAGAGCCCTTTTGGCAGGTATGGATGCCTACGTTCTGGCAGCCAGACACATTTACTGCAGCAGAGTCATAAATGGCGTCAGGCGGGCCATGCCAGCGGCCGACCTTTGGGTCTCATTGTGGAACCTGAAAAGACTCATTGAGGACTAAGGGAAAACCATTCTCTGTCTGAATCTACTCATCAGGCCTCAGGAGCCATGTCAGGTGGTGTACTTGTGTGTGTGTGTGTGTGTGTGTGTGTGTGTGTGTGTGTGTGTGTGTGTGTGTGTGTGTGTGTGTGTGTGTGTGTGTGTGTGTCTCATTCATGAGCTCTGCTGACTTCAGTGGTTCCTACTCCAGATGAAGATACGTAAAAGAGAGATGGACTCAGGATGTTAGAATGAGAGAAGATGACAGGGATGATGTGGATCGGTAATTTTATGAAATGGGGCACTTCTCAACTCGCTGCCAGAGATTATTATATGCACATCCTTTTCGGCTACATCCATGAGCTGTTGGGGATGTTGAACCCTTCCTCACACTTTCTCTCCACCCCCTCTCTCTTGGAGTTCTTCCTTTCCAGCTTCATTGACCTAAAAAGCCACAGTCCCAGCATGACCCCCTCCCAGTCCTTTTGAGTACTGGTTTGCTCTGAACCCACAGCTATAGTCATGCTTTGTAGCACTTTGTAGTCAGTGTGAGTGGCGGGATTTGGACGTGCTCTGTAGATATGACTTAATCAGTGGCTTAGTGAATCATTCTTTGTGATGTGGTGTCAGTTGGATAGGAGGGGATTGACTGCCTGGCTTTGAAATGTGCAGTCCAGAGTTAGAGTGTGTATTAAACTTCAATGGAGAAAATCTCTCCTAGCTTAAAAACATCTGACAGAATATGTGCAGTTAAATGTTTTTCAATGTTTTTCATTAATACTGGACATTGTTTCAAAGTGTTTTCTGAAGGCTGCATCTGGCTGATCCCTGCCAGTCAGTCCGCTTTTGGTTGTCAGTTTTTTGTTATTGCAATATGATAAAATAATATGAAAACAATGTTGTACTAATCCAAAGTGTCAAATATCTAAGTGATAACATCCTTGGCTTTCAGTTTTTGTAATAATTTAAGGGGGCAAGCTTCGAGATTGGGAGCATTTTGATTGCTTCTCAACGGCTCTCAACATGTCGGTGACTAATGTCACCTTTAGTGTAAGGAAGTCAGCCTGGACTGAAAAAAAGGAAGAGGAGACGCAGTGAGTAATAAATGGCTCATTTTTAAGATGAACAAAAACACAAAGTTTTTATTTTCAGGTGATTATACTCTAAAGACAACATACTTCATAGTATGATATTCCAGTCCTACCAATAGATCCCTCTAAGTGCTACACACTGTAGATGGAATCTACTGCTCTGAAATGGAGAACATTGTAACACTTTCTCTCCACATCCTCATGGTCACTGGACCTTAGGTAAAACATTTATACGCTCTACGGCCCTGGCAAGTACAATTCAATTCTGTTCATGTCCTAGATAGAACGTCAAATATTTACTGTACATATAAAGCATATTCAGACATATTATATTTAATTAAATGATGTCCAAAACAGTTTATTTGACTTTTAACTTCTCTATTACAGTAAATTGATCTTGCGTGTCTAAAAGTGTAGCTACCAGAAGATAATGAGCTGTTTGCAAATAAAAACCTTTTAAAGCTTTTTGAAGGTTTTAACCAGCTGGTTGTGGAAAGGGGGATGTGAGCCCATGGCGGACCAGCCCCTGTCTTTAAAGGCCTCTGGCTGTCTTGGGACTATGGTTGTGGTCTTGTAATTGGTCCCTAGAAGGCGTTAGAAACAGAACTAAAGTGTCTTAGGGTCCTCTGAAGCTGCATTTACATGAAGGGTGGGCTGACACTGTAATGACTGTAATTTAGGGAGCTGAGAAAAGGAGGGGAACACGGAGGAAGGCAAAGATTGGAGGGAAGGAAAAGAGCAAGAGTGAGAGGGGCGAGAGATGAAAAGAGGATAACTGATAAGGTCAGTGGGTTGATGGGATTCCTTTTGTGTAAGGAGGAAATATGTATGCACAGTGTTAAAAAAGACAGATAGTATGTTGGCTAAATATTTCAATGCTGAGGGCTCTGGTTGAACAAACAATTCAAGGCCAATTCAAGGCCAAATCATGACGTGATTTGGTTATGGTTGTCTTCTGAGACTATGGTAAAAGAGTTTTCATTCTATTCACTTAGATTGAATCAGCTGTAACACAATCAGCTCTTACATCTTCCATTGGAGGCCCTAATGAAGACCTGAACATTTAATGTGACTGTAGCACCATGTGGTCTCTCAATTAGACGGCAGACCTCCTGACCTTGTGGCTCTCTGGAGAGGTGTATTTGAGCATGAGTTCATGTCTGACCATGTGTGTGTATGTGTGCTGATGTATGCGTGTGTGACAGTACACAGATGGTGTTTAAGATAAATGTGAAGTGTATCATTTTTCATGTCCCATTGAGGGTATGGCCTGATGTTCCTCAGGGACACTCTCAAAGTCCATCAGCTGTCTCTCTCTCTCTCTCTCTCTCTCTCTCTCTCTCTCTCACACACGCACACACGCACACCTACACACACACACACACACACACACACACACACACACACACACACACACACACACACACACACACACACACACACACACATACACATACACACACACACACACACACACACACACACACACACACACACACACACACACACACACACACACACACACACACACTGTACAGACAGATAGCTCAGGTCATGTGTACATCTGCATATGGATAAACACTGTACAGCATCCCACAACCCATCTCTCATATAAAATAATTGTATTTTCCAGGTGTGGGATTGACATGTTATTTGAAATAAATGGGCATGTTTTCCCTAGAAACCGGCTCACGATCTGGAGCAGAGATTTCAATTATTTCCAATATTATATTCAGTGGCCATTAGCCAACTGTGCACTATGTTACACTGACTTTAATAATGCCCCAGTTCCCTTAATGGATGTGTATATAATATACAGTCCATTGCCAGTTTATTATGTACACTTATCCATACACTAAAACTGGACTGCAGTCTAATACAACAGTCCTGCAATAAAGCCTCCTTTTATGTAGTTATGTATTCACGTTTGGAAAAAACAGGTGTTGGTCCAACTTTATTGTCTATTGTTATAAAACGGGAATATCTACTAGAGACCCAAACCGTTTTTTTAACCAACATGTTTATTTCTGCTCTAGAGTTGCCGGTTTATATATGGGGATTGACTTGCTTTTGGAGTCAGCCTCAAGTAGCCTTTCGTAGAACTGCAGTTGTTTGGCACCTGCGCCTGTAGACACACCGAATAAATGCTTACCTTTCCAAAAATGCCAAGACATTCAGATTAAAACAACATAAGTGCAGATAGTATATGCTTTTGTTTTCTTATCATCACCTGACAGGGCAACTTTGTGGAGCCCTTAAGTACATTTTGAAACCCACTTTTAGAATAGTAGAAGTCAGCAAATATTAATGAAGGCAGGAAATCATTTGTAAATGTCATGCTCTCTATCTCTTTAATGCCCTTGGGCGATCTAGTGGATAGCGCTTTGATAACCCCGGCTGCATCTACTCTGAGACAGTGTGTAATCCTCTTTGGCCAATCCAATCAGAGAGACATATGCCGAGTTGGCCTTGGACAGTGATGAGTGGTTTAGTGGCTTTGGGAAGATGATCAGACATAAGCGTGGACTAGATTATGTCCTCGCTCATCACGAGGCTCGGTAGTAATCACTATTTAGGGTTTGTATGTATTACTCTATATTTGACCCTAACGTTTACTTGCCTGTCAAGCTGGAGTGATTGCCCAGTTTTTTGTTTGGGTCAAGTGGTGAGTTTAATGGGGAAGATGTCACATTACTGCGGGAAAGTGAGTGCACCTGGAGGCACATAATCCATACGTGAGCAGAAAGTCTCACAGGGATAATATACATGGGTGAGTACAAAATCCACACAGAGAAACATAGAAGCTCCTCGTTCTCCCATTTGTCTGACACACTGAGCCTTCCACCCATTGTGTGGCAATGGACGAAGACAGAGCTGCCACCTCCTCTTTCTCTGTCCCCCAGGGACATTTCCTTCCTTCCTATGTCTGCATTAGATAGAGCGAGAGATGAAGGAGAAGAGAAAGGAGGGAGAAGGGTGAATTGGGAAATGGGTGAATGAGTGCACACACTCAAGTTGACTCCCAACCCAGGGAGTTGAGTTATAGTCAGTCATGTGTGTAACCTCTCTGTGTCTCTGCGGGACCACACACACACACACACACACACACACACACACACACACACACACACACACACACACACACACACACACACACACACACACACACACACACACACACACACACACACACACACACACAAGGAGTCACAAAGACATCTATCTGTCAAATTAATAACCCATGGAGAATAAAGCACACACTCTAATATTAGCACATACTTCAAGTATCAAGATTCCTGATGTTAATTGAATCATACACTCATGTTGTCCTCATAATATAAGTTCACATACTACTTTATATCTTATTTTAGCAACAGCAGTTTTTTTGTGCAGACCAAAGAAATATTACACTCTCACACACACTGTTGCTGATGATATCCAGGGCTGCTGTAAGCACAGACACCACGCCGTAACTAGGCAGCCAGACTCTGCAGCACAGCATTGTGGGATACCCCTGGGAAGCGTGCTGAGAATGACAACACTATAGGGAAGGTCTAGAAAGAGCGATACTTTAAAAAAAATCCTTCTTCTTTCTTTGACATTCTCCAGATTGGCAGCTGATGTTTTTCAGCTCTCAGCTGTGTGTGATTCATGATGAGTGTGTGAAGTTGGCTCTGTGGGAGAACGGTGTTAGCATGTGTGCCTCCGGAATGAGGAGTTGGTATGAGTGATAAGCTCACACCATTACCATGAACAGCCTTTAAGTGGCTGAATTATCCAAATGCTTAAGCCAGTGACTCATGCTATGTATCACCAACACTGAAGTGAGGCTGCCAAAGAGTTATCATTGTGGAAAAACTCCCTCTCTCATTCACACTTACATATTTGACTCAGACTAGGAAGCCACTCATTGTATGTGTCACAGTGTCGCCTCAGTATTCTGTCTGTAAACAGGATAAAAAACGATGTTATTGTGTTGGTGCAGTATACCAGAGTGTGTGTCACTGTGAGCCTTTCCCTCGTGTACGTGTGTGTCATGGTCTGGTATTCATCCCTGTGTCCTGCGGACCCTATGTGTTAGCGTGTTAGCGGACATAAGCAAACGTAGCAGGAGTGGCAATGTGGTGAGGCAGGATATCCCCTCTCTGTCTTACAGGCTTCCTCTGCTCCTCTGGCACACATATAGAGATCCTTCCTCGTCCCCCGTCCTGCTCCTCCTCTCACGTTTCTCATTGCCTTGTTTTCTGCATTATAATTTCACATCCTTACATTCTTTCTTCTTTTCCCCCACCAAAAGCATTCAGTAGGCTTCTTTATTAATGGTTTCTGCACTGTCCTGTTTTGCCTCGCTTCACTTCTATTCTCAGTCACACGTTCATGCTTGTTTCTGTATTTCTGATACTACAACACGAAAAGGCAAAAAAAGAAGAAGCAAGAGAGAGTACGTGACAACAGGGAGTGGGTGAAAGTGAGAACGCATGCCATCTGCTTACTTGAAGAGGAATCGTTCCTCTTAAAGTTTAAGTCGCTCTGATACAATTAATTACATCCAAAACAGCAGTGCTTTGGTCCTCTCTCGCAGTACTTTTCCTTTCAAAGCTGGAGACCTTACCTATAATGGGCCACACACTGTCTGTGTGTGTGTGTGTCCTGCTGGCTACTTCACTCTGTAGAAATATAGTGGCGAATCTGTTCCTATCGCTGTTGAGAGATGCTAGGGAAAATTGACTCAAAGTACAGAAACACCCTGCCTGTCTCTCCCTGCCTGCCTGTCTGTCTCTCTGTCTGTCTCTCTGTCTGTCTGTCTGTCTGTCTGTCTGTCTGTCTCTCTCACTCCTTCTATTTCACTCTGTTTTCAATCTATCCATTTGTCTCTCATCTTTGCTTAAAAGTGTCTTTATGTGTGTATGAAACTGTCACTGCCCGTCATGTGGTCAGCCAGCAAACACGTTCTCTCTCACACACACACACACACACACACACACACACACACACACACACACACACACACACACACACACACACACACACACACACACACACACAGAGTGCTGTGTGAGTGTGCTATGAGATGAATGTGTAGTCTAGTACTGAGCACTGGCACTCATCATACTTTGCCAGCTTCTCTGATGTCAGGCCAGATTGCTCAGGTCAGTCAGACACCCTGCACAGACAGCAGGCTCAGTGTGGGTAAGAGAGAGAGAGAGAGAGAGAGAGAGAGAGAGAGAGAGAGAGAGAGAGAGAGAGAGAGAGAGAGAGAATGTTTACATCAGCCATATATTAAAGTGATTAGACTGTGGAGCCAGAGAGACGAGTACTGGAACAAACAAGTAGCTGTTTGCTGCCAACACACACTTTACCTGTGTGTTTACGTGCTTTCAAGAGCACTGACGCGTGTCTTTGCCCCACGAGCATCTGTGCGCCACACAGACCGGCCTTGTACACGGCCACTCTCTTTTGACTCACCTTAATCCCTCATCAGGGAGGTATAAGAACTGACGTACAGCACCTATTAGCCTTAAATTACATCCCTTACCCTCCTACTGGCCTGCTACCAGACCCCAAGCCCCCATAACTGTCACCACACAGCTCTGGCCTTGGTGAGGCATAACCACCTCAACATTGGCCCTTTATTAAAGCAAGCTGCTTTTAATGAATGGCTTTAGCCTTTACACAATAAAACAGCCAATGTATGTCTGTGTTGTGTCTGCTACTGAGGTCCTGTATTACACAAACTCATTCAAGGCCAGATGGATGGACGGATGTCATTTTTGGGCTCAATAGGCGCCAGTTTAGTTACTGTTTTTAAAGTACCTATCTAATATTGAGTGTGGAATGTGAGCAAACAGGACACTGCTTGTTTTTTGCTCTGGTTAGGTGTCAAACGATTTATGCAAATGCCCAGAAAATGGGCATAAGCCCAACAGCCTGCTTGTTTGAATGCTACTTTTACTTACAGTTTGAGACCTGATAACATCACATCTGCAGACATTGCTGCTTGAACAAGTGCATTTATGATAATCCACCCAGATCACAAACACTGTATGCAGACAGAATGCATTAAATACTCAAAAACAAAATTCAACAGTTTTATTGATTGTTAATGACTAATGATGGGCTTGAAGTTCATTTTATGAACTGTCATCATGGTTACCTGTAATGGAAATAAAATTAGATGAGAAATGACGGCATCATACTAGTTCTCTGTCTCTGTTAATGTCCCTCTCTTATTGGAGATCCACCCAACTCTGTAATGAGGAATTACAGGAATAGATTCTAGATTCTATAGAGATGATGACCGAGTAAAAGAAGGGAATGGTAAAGAGGATGGAGAAGAGTTACTCCTGTGTCCTGTGTTGATTGAGATGGGATGTCCAGAGCGATGAGATGACGTAGTTGACCGAGCCAGAGAGAGCTATATGAGTCTCTGGATGGGGGCTTTGGCTTCTCTGGGCCTGTCTCATCAATGTGACACACTCGTAGAGACAGAGCCATGCACGCACACACACACACACACACACACACACACACACACACACACACACACACACACACACACACACACACACACACACACACACACACGCACACATACGCAAGGGAGGATAGACACAAATATAGTGACATTGATACTCATTCACCAAACCTCACACATGTACATGGCGAGTTTTACCACTGAGGTATCGTGATGGTTGTGCTGAGATGGATGATATTGTTATCTATATATATCCTGAAAAACTTAATGGCCTGTGCATAATAACTGTAAGAGGGGGTGAGTGACATACTGTAGGTCTGGAGGAAGGAAGGAAAGGAAGGGAGGAAATGAGAAAAGAGCAATGGAGATGAGTGGAGAGGTAATATGATGCAGGTGGGGAGGGAGTGTTATGCTCATTTGAGGTCTGTTGGCTACTAATTGAAGGATAATCAGTGACTGACCTATCTGGTTGTGTATTAGGGACTGTGTCTCTTGTTCCTCTCTTCTAAGCTGATGCTGCACCCATGGTTGTTTTCCAGATAATTGGAATCAGCTTAATCATGGGTGGGCCTCCCGTGATTGTGGCACATAAGAGAATCTGAATATGAATGGATGAATAGAGCAGCTAATGTGATTATGAATGATTGGACATGCATGTGTGTGTGCTGGGGGTCTTTTTTTTCTGGCTGCAGTATGTGATATTGTTTGAGTCACACACAGCTGAGCTCAATATAAATATGTCTTTCTTGTCGTCTTTCTTTTTTTCTTCTTTTGTTTTCCTCTCTTCCTTTCTCATTTTCTTCATTCTATCATTTCTTTCTTCCTTTTTCATTTCTTGCTTCACTAGTGTTCAGTATAACACTGCATCTGTGATGCGTGTTTGAGAGAGAGAGAGAGAGAGAGAGAGAGAGAGAGAGAGAGAGAGAAAGAGAAAGAGGACGAGAGAGAGAGAGAGAGAGAGAGAGAGGGGATTGGTGGGTGAATCAGCCAGTGGGTGGAGAGAGAGCGAGAGACAACAAGAAAGAAGGAGGGAAGGATAGAGGAGTAAGAAAGAGTGGAGGAAGGGTGAATGAGCCAGCGGGGGTAGAGTGAGCAACCCAGCGAGTGAGGGAGAGGTAGAGGGAGGAGAGAAAGAGGAGGGGGATGTTGCCGCTGCTGCTGCTGCGACTGTTTCTCCTGTCAGTCGGCTGCTGCTTGCCTGGCAAGCAGGAGGGAATACAGAGCTAGAGAGAAGCAGAGAGGGACACAGAGAAAGAGGCTGGTCGGTGCTGTGTTTTGTTCTGCGCTATTGTGGCACAGGGTACCGCAGAAAGGAAGTGGATTTTGGCACTGGACACAGAACTGCAGATCCATGGATTACCAGCAGTGAGTATGGATGACTGCTATTGCCACTCTACTAACCCACTCGTCATTTTCAACAGAGGAGTGAACCCCCAGTCTCACACAGCGGGGAGTCTGGACCCACTGAAGTCTGAGAGGCAGAGAGGGAGGGAAAACCAGATAGTCTTTGCGTTTTCACACCTTTTTTTCTCTGCTTGTTTCCCTCCATTTCTTTCAGTCTGCCTGTGTGTATCTCAGAGTGTGTCACTGATGCTGTTGCTTGGCTCTCTGCAGGAGGGATGCTGGAGGCTAATGTGGCTAACATTAGCATGACGGCCAAGCCCAGTGAGCTGGACTTAAGGGCTGCTGCTGTCTCCTGCCAGGAAACTTCAGCCCAGGCCATGGCCTCTAGGAAGCCCCCGTCCAAGCCTTCCGCTTTACCCCTGGGACATTCACGTCCCTCTGGGTCAGAGCTCAAGGTCTACCGGCCCTCCTCTGGATCTATCCCAGTTCCCAATCCGTCCAGGCTCCGCAAGCAGCGGTCACTTAACAACTTGTGTGTGCTCACTGATGCTGAGAAGAAGATGCACCTGTACCAATCTCCCCACTGGAATGATGATGCGAGCCGGCCTGGCACAGACACCAACAAGCCGGGACAGGTTAAGGCAGTTCAGTCTGGGGGTGGCAGAACACCACTTTCTCGGACCCTTTCAAAGTCAGAACAGTCTCTTTTCCAGGGTAAGCCCAAACCTTTATGCTCCCCATCGGTGACTTCTTACGGAAACAAGCCGAGTCGAATCCCGGCCCCTGGTAAACCACGGGGACCCTATGCTGAGGTCAAGCCCATCAGCAAGGCCTCTGAAGCAGGCCAGAATTCAGACATAGACCCTGCAGACAACCCAACTAAGGCTAACTCCAATGGAGCTGGGAACACTGGGACTAATGGCAAGAAACTAGGGGAGAGGGAGAGATGTGCAGCTCTCTCAGCAGAAGAGAAGAAAGACAGGAAGGGGATAGAGGGAGACGATGATAAGAGCTTTCTGAAGGTGGACCCAGAGTTAGTGGTTACGGTTCTGGGGGACCTGGAGCAGCTGCTCTTCAGCCAGATGCTTGGTGAGTCTGCTGTTTTATTCCTATCTTGCATGAAAACACACAGGTTCAAGCATGACACCAATTAGGAAAGGGTACGATTATGTCAACATGTTAACAACAGTTACTTATTGATTCAATAGGTATATAAAAGGTAAACATCAACTCCTCTCCTCTCCTCTCCTCTCCTCTCCTCTCCTCTCCTCTCCACTCCTCTCTTCTCCTCTTCTCTCCTCCACGCAAACCGTTCTCTCCAGCTCTGGCTGTAGCTCCAGCATCAACAGTGCATTTTAAAACGAGTGCAGTCTCTATTGCGGCAGAGCATAATGTCAGTGTGGTTTTTTTCAAAGTGCCTTTCACGATACAATGGTGAGAGCCCTCGCTCTGTAGGTGGTGAAAATCCCTATGTTTTCACGACTGTAGTAGTCATTTGCTTTGTTTATATGTGTAACATTGTTTTATGTTGTAATGTGGATGTATATTAGCACTGTGTGCTCGCATGAAGCAGCTGAAGTAAGCGGTTCCAGAGGGCTGGCGTTGTTTTCTTGTTGATTCATTATGGAGCACTGGAATAATTTGTCCCAGTCTCATCTGACCCACTGCCACAGTGAGCTAGATATCAATGCATCCCTTCTCCCTCTCTTATTATATCTCTCTCTCACAGGTTTTATGTCTCTAACTCTACCACGCTGTGGGCAGGGGAATCTATTTTTTACAAATTGAAAGTAGTCCACGCGTGTACACGTCTATCTGTGCGGTAGTAAAGCATCTAAAACTGCATTTTTCATACCGATGCCACAGCATCTCCTGGCTTACGCCGAAATCAGCCATTCGTTAATAAAGGCCGTGTGAGTGGAACTAGTGGGGTGTGTGTTTTCGGCCGGTAAATAAAACGGCAGCATATTGAGTTAGGCTCTGGTCACAGTGGGCCACATATTTAGCCTTGCACCACTACCTCACCCCCTCCCTCCCACCTCCCCTCCAGTTCCATTGATCTCCGGGCCACTGACAGATGGTCACTACCCCCCCCCCCCCCCCCCCCCCCCCCCCACACACACACACACCTCTTCCTCTTGTTACCGGGGGCAACGTGTGGAAGCAGGGAGGGGAATGGTGAGGGGGTGGTGGCATTGGCAGGTAGTTAGCGTGCTATCATTCACATAAACTCACACACACACATACACCCATGAGTATACACAGTCACACACTGGGGGGTGACTGTACCAGGACACGTCCAAAGTTTTAGCTAATTGCGAGAATGATGGCTGAGTTTGTGACTAATAGGTCAAACCAGGGTCTGAATCTGCACCTAACATCCATTATTCATTCATACACACACCCACACTGTGTTTTCTTGCTCTCTCTATTGCTCATTCTCTCCCCATCTCTCCCCCATGTCAGGATAACATCAGAGAGTGAGGGAGATATGGAAAATGGGTTGTTGTATCTGTCTGGATGAGAGGAAATAATTTTCCATCCATCATCAAACCTCTCTCTCTGTCTTCATCCTCTCTCCTCATTTCCTCTTTCTCTCTTCACCAGCTCGCCTCCTGCTGCACAGCCCCAAAGCATAGCTTGTATGACCTTGCCCCTCTGTGTGTGTTTCTATACTGTACTGTACGTGGTGTGTGTGTGAGTGTGTGTGTGTGTGTGTGTGTGTGTGTGTGTGTGTGTGTGTGTGTGTGTGTGTGTGTGTGTGGTGTTTATCTGTGTCTGTGACCTTTGTCCAGTTCTTTTTGTAATATTGCTGGCCACACCTACGCCAGGCAACCAGGTATAAGAGGGCAAAAAGGTTGGAATAAAAGGAAAGTAGAGGCTAAGAATTGAGATTCATGGGAGAAAAGTAAAAGGGGGTGACTTCATTTGGAGAGGGAGATAAATGAGGTGAGTCAGATAATAATAAGAGAAAGAGCGAGAGACACTGGAGTAAAAATAAAGGTGATAGACAATTATCTAAATTTCTACCTGGCATCCTATGTGACGTATACAGTTGCGTGAGTACACACATACATGAGTGTGTGTGTCTCTCTCTGTGTGTGTATGTGTGTTAGGAGGAGGTTAATTGTAACTTGCCCTGTAGCTTGCGGCTGTGGGCTCATCTTTTATAGTATCTGCTTCTCCATTTCCGATGGGACGCTCTGCTAATTGGTTTCTGATCTGTGTGCTCTGTCATAGGAAGATAGATTATGGATGTTCAATAGATCATTCCCAGTGATCCACTCCTCCCCTTCCTATACATTCTCACCTTCTTCCCATCTGCTTCTGACATACAGGAAAGCGACGTGTCATTGTAAAGTATGATATTATAGCATGAAGAAATGATCTTAACTCGGTCATTGCATGTTGTTATGGAAGCTACATGTCAGCTGTTAGCTACAGGGAGTAAAATATGAGCCTCTTGTGTCTTGAACATGTGATGTTGTGTGACAGCTACCAGCATGCACTGTGCTACTGTCCTTTTGATATTAGCCTCCAGTTGAAGGCAAAGATAATGGAGAATGCCACTGATGTCTAATCATGGGATGTATAACCCAAGACCATCAGCTATGCACTTAAGGGATAACCAACCTCCCACACACACACACAAAAGGGAGAAAAATAAAATACTCCAGGATATTTCAAGGTTAGGCCTGTATGTTTAGCTTGCATGGTGATTTAGGATTAGTTTCAGTATAATCTGTTTTCTTTAATCGGACATACATGTTTTACCACTAAGAGATGAGGAGCTTTTCATTAATTGGATTGAGATAATTACTTAACTTGTGTGTCCACGGACAGCAGCTCTGGACTTGCATAGATAATTCTCCCAAATGCAGCATGTTTTATACGATATCTTGTTGACAGTATTAGCATTAAGGTAAGACA